>OZ020625.1:26821752-27130252 GCA_963971575.1 Liopterus haemorrhoidalis
AATTGATTCTCCAAATTTCGTACAGGTAACTTGAAAACAAAAAAACCTGGTTCATCGATCACAGCAGAAATATACTGCAACCAACTGGACGAAATGATGCAAAAACTTAAAGAAAAACAGCCTAGATTGGTCAACAGATCGACTCCTATTTTATTGCATGATAACGCTAGACCACACACTGCACAAATGACTGTGGCAAAACTACAGGAATTGGAGTTGGAACTTCTTCATCATCCTCCATACTCACCAGACCTAGCCCCCACCACCACTTCTTCCGCAATTTGGACAACTTTTTAATAGGAAAACAGTTTAATTCCGACAATGCTGTAAAACTGGCCTTCCAGGAATTCATTGAGTCTCGTCCGTCAGGGTTTTATACCACCGGCCTGAACAACCTGCCGCTTAAATGGCAAAAGTGTATAGACAATATGGGTGCATACTTTGATGAATAAAATAATTCCTTATATTTGTAAGTTATCAACCAACTTTGCATTTTTTTCCACAAATTTCATCCTTGACTACCTAATATATAGATTAAAACAAAGGTGTCCAACCTTTTCCCATAGTGGAGCCATATTTCACGGACCAGATTGAGTTGTACCGGGGACCAGATATTTAAAAATCACTTGAGAATGATTGGAAAAAATCCTGAAAAAAAATTAAGGGAGGGGAGAAATTCTAAAAATCACTTGAGGATCAATCTGTTTAGCAAAAGCTCACTTCAATTGTTAAAAAATGAACTCGCGACTACCTAAGAAAATTAAAATTCCATGTACTGATACTCTATCTCAGAAAGACTGATAGTAATAAATCATTTTGTCAGGCAGTTACCAGTGGCGTACACATTTTAAACACGTTTAAATTGGTTTTGTGTATTTCTATATTACTATTTATCATTTTATTAAACGCACGCCTGTGACCATATTTATCATATCATTAAACACACCCCTGTGACCATATTTTTCCTCAAAATTTTAGGGTCAAATTTTTATGGTCTATTGTGTTTAACCCTAGTTCGTATTCCCATATAATATGTGCGGCACACTCGCTTGTTTTTAACAATATTTAGTTTCGAACTATTCATATTTCTGTGTGAAAAAACAATAACTTTTTACAAATAATAAATTTTATTACTATCAGTCTTTCTGAGATAGAGTATACAGTCTGTTTCAAACGGTTAGGCGGAACTAAATGGGAATTTTGTTCTTTTAGGTTGTCACGAGAAGGGACCTAGCTAGGGTTATTAAATTTTTCACGTTGGAATGTCAAAATTTAAAATTCCAACAATGAAACCATGGAAACGAATGATATATGTCAATGTCAATTATTTTTTTTATATATTTTAATGACAAAAATATAAATAATTGGGAAATTTGTAATAAGAATGACACAAAAAATTAACATATAAAGAAAATGACATTTTAAAATGATGAAAAAAATTACCAAAAAATGTTTATTGTAAGTATGATTTACAAAGCTTAAACAAAACGGCCGAAAAGCACGATTTAAACGATGAAAGTAACCAGATTGCAAAATCTAGTTCCGCTTAACCGTTTGGAACAGACTGTAGTTCCGTTGAAACGTTTGGAATAGGCATATTATTATTATTATTTTAAATACGTTATTCTTTATGAATTATTTACAAATACAATGGTTTCCTTCCGTAAACAGTATAGGGATTTGCAGCTAAGCACCCTACCATCTGGTGAGCGTTTCATGAACTTGTGTACATCAGATAACATTTCGTTTTGTGTATTGGTTTTGTATGAAGTTTGTTTTTAAAGTTTTATTATAATCATTGAAAAATGTATAATACATATTGTTGTGTGCCTATGTGCAATTCATTGAAAAGAAGAAACCCGGAAATATCGTTTCATTTGTTTCCACTAATATCAGACACCGTACGGTTCGAAACAAAATTGGGAAAGCAAGAGGTTAGGAATCGACGCGATGTTTAGATAAACAATTTAAAAATTGGAAAAAAAGTGAGCCCTTATATCAAAGTTTGCTCATTACATTTTAATGATAGTGACTACAAAAAATATTTTCAATTTTGTATTTATTATCGCATATCTTGAAAATTCCTGTTATTGTGTGTGGGTTTGTAATGCACAAGTCTGTAGGCATAATGCATAAATCTTTATGAACTCTGTTTTTTTCAGTGACTCCACACAATATTATATGCCCAGCATTGTAGATTTCTACCCCTTGGTAAACAACACGGGAATTATTATTTCCCCCAATATAGTTAAAATAATCGACAATGGAAAACCGCCATAACTTAAAACCAGATCACAAAATGTAGTATTTAAGATGTTTACAAGTAATGTCACTTAAAAAAAATGTCCCCACAATACGTGTGTATACTTACTTGATTATAAAATTTTAAAACAAAATCAAAAAATCCCATACAATTATTTATTTTTTGTCGTTTTTTGATACACTTTTCGCTATTATTTACTAGTAAATGTCAAGTGGTATCTGATTTAGAATGGGTTCAAAAAAATCTGCGTGGCGCTACGATCTTAAAATTTTTCGCCTATTGTATCCACTTAAATTAACAATATACACACACTGTCTAAATAAAAACTCTGAATACTGCCCTGCGTACATAAATATAGGAGCACTTCCGTATTATCTATTGTAAATCCGGCTTAAAACATAACCTAACTTTTCTGTTTACATTCTGTCAATCATTTCATTAGTTCAAATACATTTTAATAATATAAATAATACACACACAATCAATAATTTATGTTAAACATAAATAAAAATTCATTATCTATCAGCAAAATTTATTAGAAACAGTTAACAAACACTATTTCCTTACAAAATAATAACTTAAAATACGTAAAAATTAATAATTACACCGTTCCACAACAAAATAATAAAAATATAGTGATAAAAAATAAAAATAACCAACGAAAAGTTACTATTAGTTAAGTTAAACAATTTTTAACACTTATTTAATTTATCAATTAACTAATTGACAAGTTAAAATAAAGTATTAACTTACCGTTTTTTGTTATATAAACTAGAGTTTAAGTCACTATTGTCAAGGGTTTTCGATTAATAACTGTTTTATTGATACTTATTATTTAAGTTGTTATCGTTATGAATTTCTATCGCTAACTGACAGATAATACCCATATGTCGAATTGTCAAATGATTCTCCCACTATTTTCACGCCTGCGCATAGTGGCTGGCTAAAGTGTGTTTCACATAATTTTATACTTCTTAGAATTTGTTATCAAAAGTATGATGTAAGATTAGCTAACGTCCTGTTTTGTCCCTTAACGGATCCGCAAAAAACAGGGCTGAAAGGGGCATAGGCATTTATGTGGGGGCGTCAATATAAGCGCTCATATATACAGGGTGTTTGTTTGAAACGGGGCACCCCGAAAATCTCCTTTATTTGTAAAGATACAAAAAATCTTCAGAACAAAAGTTAAACTAGACAAGAAGGTCCATCTAAAGGTTACTATAAGAATTCTGAGGCACTTCCGGTTTCACCGGAAATGATGTCAACTTTTGATCGAGCATAGGGAATCGATAATTTTATATTTTTTTTCCTAAAAGTACATTAAATTAGCTTTACAATGACACCAAAAAACCATATTTTTATGTTAACCATTTCAAAATGGCGACCATTTATTTACAAAATAATAATCAACATAAGTTTTACAAAGTTGAACGTAGCAAGCTTTGAAAACAATAAAAAAAATAAACAAAATATCTGTAATAAGTTACATATATGTATGAAAAAATAGATACTTTACATAAATAAGGGAGGTATTGTGATAATACCGATTTTGACATTTCGAGATTTCGATGGATCTCCACGAATTGAGGTCCCTACATAACGTTTTGATTATTTTTAGCATGATGTCTGTCGGTCTGTCTGTCCGGCTGTCCGGCTGTCCGTCTGTGTACACGTGCAGAGCAAATTTGGCTAAAAGGATTTTTATGAAATTGCATATTTAAGCTTTTGACATCAATGACACGAGTTGATCAACTTTTGGTAAAAATCGGTTGACTAAAAATGGGAGTTTACTCGTGTCGATTTTAAGATTTTTGCGTATATTTAGCAACAGAACAATATTTCGAAAAAATTTATTGAACGAAAGTTGCTATAAATGCAATAGCTAATAACTTTTATTTGAGACGTTTCTTGATAAAACTAAAAATTTCGAAAAATTTTTGTAAATTTTTTTAAAATTTAAGTAAAATTTTTTTAAATTTTTGTCTCCTTTTTTTCATACTTATATGTAACGTTTCCATGGTCATGATAAATAATATCTCTGTTAGAAAATATTAGGCCCAGTTATTTCTACTCTGCTGTTAGAATGTATTATATACAAGTACTTTATGATGGCGGTCGGTCCTGTGGTGGCCACAGCTGATTTTTTTTGTAAAATTCTCAATTTTTTCATACTTATATGTGACGTTTCCATGGTCATGATAAATAATATTTTTGTTAGAAAATATTAGGTCAAATTATTTCTACTCTGCTGCTAGAATGTATTTTATACAAGTACTTTGTGATGGCGGTCGGTCCCGTGGTGGCCACAGCTGATTTTTTTTAAGTGCAACTCTCTTTAAAAAAATGTGAATACGCTACAACCAGCCAAAAATCGTCATCAAGAAGACAGCATATACGATTCCGCTAAAGGAAAGGAACTAGAAACGTTTTTGTTTTAAAATTGGCAAGAATTCAAAAATGCTGACCTTACTTAACTAGAAGTTTACTATCACTTACTCAGAGTTATTGCATCATCCGATGAAACCGTTTAATTATAATAACAACAATTATTTGCTAACTAAAGATATTAAATTTTAAACATTTTATTATTAACGATTACTTGACATAATTTTGAAAATATCTCACTCTATTTTCTAGAATAAAATTCAAATGACGTCATAGATGAACGCGAGGAAACAGATAACAATCAAAATAAGTTGCAATTCATTACGCAGTGACGTATTGAAATTTTTTAAATTGTTTTATCAATGATTTTATCAGCAGTGCTATGCAGTATAGTTAAAGAGAATACTGATGTCGATCAATCGAGAGAGAATCAATCTCTATATATCTAAAAGAAGAAAATTGTTTGTTTGTTTGTTCACTATACATTCCTAAGTCATTTAATCGATTTAGATCAAATTAGACCTTAGAATCGATCTAAACTCGCATCTAAAGAGTAGCATACAAGCAAAACTCAAACAGCATTCTGTACAATTAGTAAAACTCGCATCTAAAGGGTAGCATACAAACAAAACTCAAACTGCATTCTGTAAAATTAATAAAACTCTCATCCTTAGGGTAGCATACAAACGTAACTCACACAGCATTGTATAAAATTATTAAAACTCGCATCTTTAGGGTAGCATAAAAACGTAACTCACACAGCATTGTATGAAATTATTAAAACTCGCATCTTTAGGGTAGCATTCTATTGATAAAATATATACTTATTACAGAAAATTAATTCCTATCTTAATAAAAAATTGATGTGAAGTGTGAATATTCACACATTTCAGGGTTTCGCAGGTATATAATAAGTGAAGGCGGTATGCTGAGTCTGTAGGACAAATTTTACTTAGTAGTAATCACGGCAAAATGAACGATATTTTTAAAATAATTTTACGTCTGTTAATTATATAATAAGACTGGTTATTAAATTTACGCTCATAAAAATTAAATACAACATTTGTCAAAATATAACTAGAATTTTGACAAAATAATTTCAACATAATAAAAATGCAAAAAAAAACAGAAAAAATTAAATTCACTCCGTACTCGAACTCGAAACCCTTCGTTTTCCAGCCAGTTTAAGAGTGCTCTAACGCATGTAGGCATCGCACGCCATGCATGTGAGTGTCTTACATTGGTATAACTTTTGTACTTTGTGAACCAAAAACCACAAAAAATGCGTTATTTCCCAAAAACATAATCTGATCAAAAATTCCTGTTGTACTATTTCGGTTCACACCAATATACATTACTTAGAATTTTTTTAGATTTTTAGTTTAAACCATCTGGGCTACAGGGTGTGGGACAAAATTTTTTTTGCACATTTTTGGCAAAAATCGCATCAAAATAATTTATTTTGCAAAAATAAAAATTTGATCGTTAATCCACGTACTAAGGGCTTTCATTTGATATCCTACTCAGAATTTAAAAAAAATATTTTTGTTTTCGATGAGCACATATTTGTTTATATTTTTAGGGGGGTATGTTTTTTAGATGTTTTAGTATTTTTCCTATGTGCGGGTCAAAGAGTTGTATAAGCATGCCAAATTTCAACTCTCTAGGTTTAGCCGTTTGGCTACAATTTTTACCGAACAGACAGACAGACAGACAGACAGACAGACAGACAGACAGACAGACAGACAGACAGACAGACAGACAGACAGACAGACAGACAGACAGACAGACAGACGACAAAATGACGGTATAAGGGTTTTTTGGTCATACCTACAAAACCCTAAAAATGTTAAAAATTCCTATTACTCTAAAAAAATTAATGAAAACACTAAACCTAAAAATATATGGTCTATTGCGAACGACTATTTGAATAAAAATTATACTAAAAATAATGGAATAAAAAACATTAAAATTAATGAACAATTAATAACTGATAAGCAAGTGATGGCTGACGAGTTCAATAACTATTTCGCAACGGTGGGACAAAACTTTTCTGCATACTTGTCTGAAAATATTTACGATGATACAGATAATATTGAACGAAACGGCAAATCTTTATTTTTGACTCCAATTAATGAACAAGAACTTCGTGAAATTATATTTGGATTTACTAATAATAAAACTAGGGGGCACGATAATATTAATTTAAAAATAATTAAAACTGTTTCGCATTATATTATCCCAACAATTTGTGATATTTTTAATATGTGCATTTCATTGGGCTATTTTCCTAAGACTTTAAAAAAATCAATAGTCACACCCATTTACAAAAATGGTAAAAAGGAACTGCTAGGTAATTATAGACCAATTTCTATAGTTTCAAATTTTGCAAAGTTTCTTGAAAAAGCTATTTACAACAGAATAATATCTTTTATAGATAGCAACTGTATATTATCTGCAAATCAATATGGTTTCCGATCAAAAAAATCCACAGCAGACGCACTATCTTTTTTAACAGACAAGATTTATAAAGCTTTAGACAACTCTCGTCCTTGTATCGCCATCTTTCTAGACTTGGCTAAAGCTTTCGACACGGTAAATCATGAATTATTATTCAAGAAATTAGAACTCTACGGAATAAGAGGTGTAGCATTGAAATTAATTATGAGTTATTTTACTGATAGAATTCAAGTAACCAAAATTTTGAAGATCACTAGTTCGGAAATACATTTAAAAACGGGAGTTCCACAAGGAACAGTGCTTGGACCCTTATTCTTCATTTTATATGTTAATAATTTATTTCAACTTCATATAAATTCTCAAATTATTTCATACGCAGATGACACCGCGCTCTTCATTGAAGGTGATTCATGGGAGCAAGTTAAAGATTTGGCCACTAAAGATCTATTAATTATTAAGCAATGGTTGGATTTCAACAAACTATCTTTAAATATTAAAAAATCACACTTTTTAACTTTCTCATGTAATATTACCACTCAACTTAATTTTGATTCTATAATTATTCATAATAATAAGCAGTGTGAACCAACTACAAATTGTACATGTGAAAAAATAACAAAAAAAGATCATACAGATTATCTAGGTTTAATTGTAGACAACTTTCTTAGATGGAACCATCACATTGAAAAAATTTGTAGAAGCCTCAGAAAATCAATCTTCATTTTGAAGAAATTAAGATATATTCTACCCTTTCCTAAATTAAAAATATTTTATTTCCCTTTTGTTCAATCTATTTTACAATATGGCATCTTATGCTGGGGAGGGACTACTAATAATTACATAAATAACATTCATATTTTACATAAACATATATGAAAAACAATGTGCTTTAAACCTAGAATGTATTCTTCAAATTTAATTTATAAGGAAACCCAACTGTTTAGTATCACTCAGCTATATATTTTGGCAATCATTACAAAAATTTATAAAAATCCAAACATAATTGAATACTCCAAACATAACTATGCTACAAGATTAAAAATAAATAATTTTTCAATTCCGTATAAACATAATAAGACAAAATCAGAATGCTACTACCTTTTCTACATTAGCGTCATTCACAATAATTTTAATAGTTACTTAAAGACAAATAATATTGAATTAAATGTTCTCAATAAAAAAAGCGTATTTAAAAAATGGACATCCTCACTTAATGCAAATGAAATTAAAGAAATATTTCAAAAATAACTTTATGTATTTCTACCTCTCTAATTCACATACTTGTACTTATGTATAAATATATATATATATGTATAAATTAAAATGCATAGTAGATACATTTATCACCAACTACGCATATTTAAATTAAACTATATTACCACGCGCTGAACTAAGTTCTTTGTGGACTAACCTCTTGGAGGTTATTATTATTATTATTATTATAATATGGTACAAAATTGTATATATGTCTCCTATGTATGTAGATATATTTCTATATTTCTGTATATGTATCTTGTACTATTATTGTTATTTATGATAATAAACTATTATTATTATTATTATACAAACGTAACTCACACAGCATTGTATGAAATTAATAAAACTCACATCTTAAGGGTAGCATACAAACGTAACTCACACAGCATTGTATAAAATTAATAAAACTCGCATCTTTAGGGTAGCATACAAACGTAACTCACACAGCATTGTATGAAATTATTAAAACTCGCATCTTTAGGGTAGCATACAAACGTAACTCACACAGCATTGTATAAAATTAATAAAACTCTTATCTTAAAGGTAGCATAGAGACGTAACTCACACAGCATTGTATGAAATTAAAAAAACTCGCATCTTTAGGGTAGCATACTAACGTAACTCACACAGCATTGTATGAAATTAATAAAACTCGCATCTTAAGGGTAGCATAGTAACGTAACTCACACAGCATTGTATGAAATTAATAAAACTCGCATCTTAAGGGTAGCATAGAAACGTAACTCACACAGCATTGTATGAAATTAATAAAACTCGCATCTTAAGGGTAGCATAGAGACGTAACTCACACAGCATTGTATGAAATTAATAAAACTCGCATCTTAAGGGTAGCATAGAAACGTAACTCACACAGCATTGTATGAAATTAATAAAACTCGCATCTTAAGGGTAGCATAGAAACGTAACTCACACAGCATTGTATGAAATTAATAAAACTCGCATCTTAAGGGTAGCATACAAACGTAACTCACACAGCATTGTATAAAATTAATAAAACTCTTATCTTAAAGGTAGCATAGAGACGTAACTCACACAGCATTGTATGAAATTAAAAAAACTCGCATCTTTAGGGTAGCATACTAACGTAACTCACACAGCATTGTATGAAATTAATAAAACTCGCATCTAAAGGGTAGCATAGGAACGTAACTCACACAGCATTGTATGAAATTAATAAAACTCGCATCTAAAGGGTAGCATAGGAACGTAACTCACACAGCATTGTATGAAATTAATAAAACTCGCATCTAAAGGGTAGCATAGGAACGTAACTCACACAGCATTGTATGAAATTAATAAAACTCGCATCTAAAGGGTACCATAGGAACGTAACTCACACAGCATTGTATGAAATTAATAAAACTCGCATCTAAAGGGTAACATAGAAACGTAACTCACACAGCATTGTATGAAATTAATAAAACTCGCATCTTAAGGGTAGCATAGTAACGTAACTCACACAGCATTGTATGAAATTAATAAAACTCGCATCTAAAGGGTAGCATAGGAACGTAACTCACACAGCATTGTATGAAATTAATAAAACTCGCATCAAAAGGGTAGCATAGGAACGTAACTCACACAGCATTGTATGAAATTAATAAAACTCGCATCTAAAGGGTAGCATAGGAACGTAACTCACACAGCATTGTATGAAATTAATAAAACTCGCATCTAAAGGGTACCATAGGAACGTAACTCACACAGCATTGTATGAAATTAATAAAACTCGCATCTAAAGGGTAACATAGAAACGTAACTCACACAGCATTGTATGAAATTAATAAAACTCGCATCTTAAGGGTAGCATAGTAACGTAACTCACACAGCATTGTATGAAATTAATAAAACTCGCATCTAAAGGGTAGCATAGGAACGTAACTCACACAGCATTGTATGAAATTAATAAAACTCGCATCAAAAGGGTAGCATAGGAACGTAACTCACACAGCATTGTATGAAATTAATAAAACTCGCATCTAAAGGGTAGCATAGGAACGTAACTCACACAGCATTGTATGAAATTAATAAAACTCGCATCTAAAGGGTACCATAGGAACGTAACTCACACAGCATTGTATGAAATTAATAAAACTCGCATCTAAAGGGTAACATAGAAACGTAACTCACACAGCATTGTATGAAATTAATAAAACTCGCATCTTAAGGGTAGCATACTAACGTAACTCACCCAGCATTGTATGAAATTAATAAAACTCGCATCTTAAGGGTAGCATACAAACGTAACTCACACAGCATTGTATAAAATTAATAAAACTCGCATCTTAAGGGTAGCATAGTAACGTAACTCACACAGCATTGTATGAAATTAATAAAACTCGCATCTTAAGGGTAGCATAGTAACGTAACTCACACAGCATTGTATGAAATTAAAAAAACTCGCATCTTAAGGGTAGCATAGTAACGTAACTCACACAGCATTGTATGAAATTAATAAAACTCGCATCTTAAGGGTAGCATAGTAACGTAACTCACACAGCATTGTATGAAATTAAAAAAAGTCGCATCTTTAGGGTAGCATAGAAACGTAACTCACACAGCATTGTATGAAATTAATAAAACTCGCATCTTAAGGGTAGCATAGTAACGTAACTCACACAGCATTGTATGAAATTAATAAAACTCGCATCTTAAGGGTAGCATAGTAACGTAACTCACACAGCATTGTATGAAATTAATAAAACTCGCATCTTAAGGGTAGCATAGAAACGTAACTCACACAGCATTGTATGAAATTAATAAAACTCGCATCTTAAGGGTAGCATACTAACGTAACTCACCCAGCATTGTATGAAATTAATAAAACTCGCATCTTAAGGGTAGCATACAAACGTAACTCACACAGCATTGTATAAAATTAATAAAACTCGCATCTTAAGGGTAGCATAGTAACGTAACTCACACAGCATTGTATGAAATTAATAAAACTCGCATCTTAAGGGTAGCATACAAACGTAACTCACACAGCATTGTATAAAATTAATAAAACTCGCATCTTAAGGGTAGCATAGTAACGTAACTCACACAGCATTGTATGAAATTAATAAAACTCGCATCTTAAGGGTAGCATAGAAACGTAACTCACACAGCATTGTATGAAATTAATAAAACTCGCATCTTAAGGGTAGCATAGAGACGTAACTCACACAGCATTGTATGAAATTAATAAAACTCGCATCTTAAGGGTAGCATAGAAACGTTACTCACACAGCATTGTATGAAATTAATAAAACTCGCATCTTAAGGGTAGCATAGAAACGTAACTCACACAGCATTGTATGAAATTAATAAAACTCGCATCTTAAGGGTAGCATAGTAACGTAACTCACACAGCATTGTATGAAATTAATAAAACTCGCATCTTAAGGGTAGCATAGTAACGTAACTCACACAGCATTGTATGAAATTAATAAAACTCGCATCTTAAGGGTAGCATAGTAACGTAACTCACACAGCATTGTATGAAATTAAAAAAACTCGCATCTTAAGGGTAGCATAGTAACGTAACTCACACAGCATTGTATGAAATTAATAAAACTCGCATCTTAAGGGTAGCATAGTAACGTAACTCACACAGCATTGTATGAAATTAATAAAACTCGCATCTTAAGGGTAGCATAGTAACGTAACTCACACAGCATTGTATGAAATTAATAAAACTCGCATCTTAAGGGTAGCATAGTAACGTAACTCACACAGCATTGTATGAAATTAATAAAACTCGCATCTTAAGGGTAGCATAGTAACGTAACTCACACAGCATTGTATGAAATTAATAAAACTCGCATCTTAAGGGTAGCATAGTAACGTAACTCACACAGCATTGTATGAAATTAATAAAACTCGCATCTTAAGGGTAGCATAGAAACGTAACTCACACAGCATTGTATGAAATTAATAAAACTCGCATCTTAAGGGTAGCATAGAAACGTAACTCACACAGCATTGTATGAAATTAATAAAACTCGCATCTTAAGGGTAGCATAGAAACGTAACTCACACAGCATTGTATGAAATTAATAAAACTCGCATCTTAAGGGTAGCATAGAAACGTAACTCACACAGCATTGTATGAAATTAATAAAACTCGCATCTTAAGGGTAGCATAGAAACGTAACTCACACAGCATTGTATGAAATTAATAAAACTCGCATGTTAAGGGTAGCATAGTAACGTAACTCACACAGCATTGTATGAAATTAATAAAACTCGCATCTTAAGGGTAGCATAGAAACGTAACTCACACAGCATTGTATGAAATTAATAAAACTCGCATCTTAAGGGTAGCATAGAAACGTAACTCACACAGCATTGTATGAAATTAATAAAACTCGCATCTTAAGGGTAGCATAGTAACGTAACTCACACAGCATTGTATGAAATTAATAAAACTCGCATCTTAAGGGTAGCATACAAACGTAACTCACACAGCATTGTATGAAATTAATAAAACTCGCATCTTAAGAGTAGCATACAAACGTAACTCACACAGCATTGTATGAAATTAATAAAACTCATATCTTAAGGGTAGCATACAAACGTTACTCACACAGCATTGTATGAAATTAATAAAACTCGCATCTTAAGGGTAGCATACAAACGTTACTCACACAGCATTGTATGAAATTAATAAAACTCGCATCTTAAGGGTAGCATACAAACGTAACTCACACAGCATTGTATGAAATTAATAAAACTCGCATCTGAAGGGTAGCATACAAAAGAAATTCAGATATTTATCGATAGATGGCGGTAATTTTCAAAATTTAAAATTAGTTCAGTTTTTCCTCAATAGATGTCGCTGATTTTCAAAATTAAAAATTAGTTCAGCATTTCCCAATAGATGGCGCTGATTTCCAAAATTTAGATTAAGTTCAGCTTTTTCTCAATAGATGGCGCTGATTTTCCAAACTTAAGGTAAGTTCAACTTTTTCTCAACAGATGGCGCTGATTTTCAAAATTTAAGGTAAGTTCAACTTTTTCTCAACAGATGGCGCTGATTTTCAAAATTTAAGGTAAGTTCAACTTTTTCTCAACAGATGGCGCTGATTTTCAAAATTTAAGGTAAGTTCAACTTTTTGTTAACAGATGGCACTGATTGTAAAAATTTAAAAATAGTTCAGTATTTCCCCAATAGATGGCGCTGATTTAAATTTTTTTGATTTAGTTCAGCTTTTTCTCAATAGATGGCGCTAATTTTCAAAATTTAAAATTAGTTCAATTATTTCTCGATAGATGGCGCTGATTTTCAAAATTTAAAATAAGTTCAACTATTTCTCGATAGATGGCGCTGATTTTCAAAATTTAAGGTAAGTTTAACTTTTTCTCTGATTTTCGCATTCTGTGCATTCTGTGCATTCTGTGCATTCTGTGCATTCTGTGCATTCTGTGCATTCTGTGCATTCTGTGCATTCTGTGCATTCTGTGCATTCTGTGCATTCTGTGCATTCTGTGCATTCTGTGCATTCTGTGCATTCTGTGCATTCTGTGCATTCTGTGCATTCTGTGCATTCTGTGCATTCTGTGCATTCTGTGCATTCTGTGCATTCTGTGCATTCTGTGCATTCTGTGCATTCTGTGCATTCTGTGCATTCTGTGCATTCTGTGCATTCTGTGCATTCTGTGCATTCTGTGCATTCTGTGCATTCTGTGCATTCTGTGCATTCTGTGCATTCTGTGCATTCTGTGCATTCTGTGCATTCTGTGCATTCTGTGCATTCTGTGCATTCTGTGCATTCTGTGCATTCTGTGCATTCTGTGCATTCTGTGCATTCTGTGCATTCTGTGCATTCTGTGCATTCTGTGCATTCTGTGCATTCTGTGCATTCTGTGCATTCTGTGCATTCTGTGCATTCTGTGCATTCTGTGCATTCTGTGCATTCTGTGCATTCTGTGCATTCTGTGCATTCTGTGCATTCTGTGCATTCTGTGCATTCTGTGCATTCTGTGCATTCTGTGCATTCTGTCTTTGTCTTTGTCTTTGTCTTTGTCTTTGTCTTTGTCTTTGTCTTTGTCTTTGTCTTTGTCTTTGTCTTTGTCTTTGTCTTTGTCTTTGTCTTTGTCTTTGTCTTTGTCTTTGTCTTTGTCTTTGTCTTTGTCTTTGTCTTTGTCTTTGTCTTTGTCTTTGTCTTTGTCTTTGTCTTTGTCTTTGTCTTTGTCTTTGTCTTTGTCTTTGTCTTTGTCTTTGTCTTTGTCTTTGTCTTTGTCTTTGTCTTTGTCTTTGTCTTTGTCTTTGTCTTTGTCTTTGTCTTTGTCTTTGTCTTTGTCTTTGTCTTTGTCTTTGTCTTTGTCTTTGTCTTTGTCTTTGTCTTTGTCTTTGTCTTTGTCTTTGTCTTTGTCTTTGTCTTTGTCTTTGTCTTTGTCTTTGTCTTTGTCTTTGTCTTTGTCTTTGTCTTTGTCTTTGTCTTTGTCTTTGTCTTTGTCTTTGTCTTTGTCTTTGTCTTTGTCTTTGTCTTTGTCTTTGTCTTTGTCTTTGTCTTTGTCTTTGTCTTTGTCTTTGTCTTTGTCTTTGTCTTTGTCTTTGTCTTTGTCTTTGTCTTTGTCTTTGTCTTTGTCTTTGTCTTTGTCTTTGTCTTTGTCTTTGTCTTTGTCTTTGTCTTTGTCTTTGTCTTTGTCTTTGTCTTTGTCTTTGTCTTTGTCTTTGTCTTTGTCTTTGTCTTTGTCTTTGTCTTTGTCTTTGTCTTTGTCTTTGTCTTTGTCTTTGTCTTTGTCTTTGTCTTTGTCTTTGTCTTTGTCTTTGTCTTTGTCTTTGTCTTTGTCTTTGTCTTTGTCTTTGTCTTTGTCTTTGTCTTTGTCTTTGTCTTTGTCTTTGTCTTTGTCTTTGTCTTTGTCTTTGTCTTTGTCTTTGTCTTTGTCTTTGTCTTTGTCTTTGTCTTTGTCTTTGTCTTTGTCTTTGTCTTTGTCTTTGTCTTTGTCTTTGTCTTTGTCTTTGTCTTTGTCTTTGTCTTTGTCTTTGTCTTTGTCTTTGTCTTTGTCTTTGTCTTTGTCTTTGTCTTTGTCTTTGTCTTTGTCTTTGTCTTTGTCTTTGTCTTTGTCTTTGTCTTTGTCTTTGTCTTTGTCTTTGTCTTTGTCTTTGTCTTTGTCTTTGTCTTTGTCTTTGTCTTTGTCTTTGTCTTTGTCTTTGTCTTTGTCTTTGTCTTTGTCTTTGTCTTTGTCTTTGTCTTTGTCTTTGTCTTTGTCTTTGTCTTTGTCTTTGTCTTTGTCTTTGTCTTTGTCTTTGTCTTTGTCTTTGTCTTTGTCTTTGTCTTTGTCTTTGTCTTTGTCTTTGTCTTTGTCTTTGTCTTTGTCTTTGTCTTTGTCTTTGTCTTTGTCTTTGTCTTTGTCTTTGTCTTTGTCTTTGTCTTTGTCTTTGTCTTTGTCTTTGTCTTTGTCTTTGTCTTTGTCTTTGTCTTTGTCTTTGTCTTTGTCTTTGTCTTTGTCTTTGTCTTTGTCTTTGTCTTTGTCTTTGTCTTTGTCTTTGTCTTTGTCTTTGTCTTTGTCTTTGTCTTTGTCTTTGTCTTTGTCTTTGTCTTTGTCTTTGTCTTTGTCTTTGTCTTTGTCTTTGTCTTTGTCTTTGTCTTTGTCTTTGTCTTTGTCTTTGTCTTTGTCTTTGTCTTTGTCTTTGTCTTTGTCTTTGTCTTTGTCTTTGTCTTTGTCTTTGTCTTTGTCTTTGTCTTTGTCTTTGTCTTTGTCTTTGTCTTTGTCTTTGTCTTTGTCTTTGTCTTTGTCTTTGTCTTTGTCTTTGTCTTTGTCTTTGTCTTTGTCTTTGTCTTTGTCTTTGTCTTTGTCTTTGTCTTTGTCTTTGTCTTTGTCTTTGTCTTTGTCTTTGTCTTTGTCTTTGTCTTTGTCTTTGTCTTTGTCTTTGTCTTTGTCTTTGTCTTTGTCTTTGTCTTTGTCTTTGTCTTTGTCTTTGTCTTTGTCTTTGTCTTTGTCTTTGTCTTTGTCTTTGTCTTTGTCTTTGTCTTTGTCTTTGTCTTTGTCTTTGTCTTTGTCTTTGTCTTTGTCTTTGTCTTTGTCTTTGTCTTTGTCTTTGTCTTTGTCTTTGTCTTTGTCTTTGTCTTTGTCTTTGTCTTTGTCTTTGTCTTTGTCTTTGTCTTTGTCTTTGTCTTTGTCTTTGTCTTTGTCTTTGTCTTTGTCTTTGTCTTTGTCTTTGTCTTTGTCTTTGTCTTTGTCTTTGTCTTTGTCTTTGTCTTTGTCTTTGTCTTTGTCTTTGTCTTTGTCTTTGTCTTTGTCTTTGTCTTTGTCTTTGTCTTTGTCTTTGTCTTTGTCTTTGTCTTTGTCTTTGTCTTTGTCTTTGTCTTTGTCTTTGTCTTTGTCTTTGTCTTTGTCTTTGTCTTTGTCTTTGTCTTTGTCTTTGTCTTTGTCTTTGTCTTTGTCTTTGTCTTTGTCTTTGTCTTTGTCTTTGTCTTTGTCTTTGTCTTTGTCTTTGTCTTTGTCTTTGTCTTTGTCTTTGTCTTTGTCTTTGTCTTTGTCTTTGTCTTTGTCTTTGTCTTTGTCTTTGTCTTTGTCTTTGTCTTTGTCTTTGTCTTTGTCTTTGTCTTTGTCTTTGTCTTTGTCTTTGTCTTTGTCTTTGTCTTTGTCTTTGTCTTTGTCTTTGTCTTTGTCTTTGTCTTTGTCTTTGTCTTTGTCTTTGTCTTTGTCTTTGTCTTTGTCTTTGTCTTTGTCTTTGTCTTTGTCTTTGTCTTTGTCTTTGTCTTTGTCTTTGTCTTTGTCTTTGTCTTTGTCTTTGTCTTTGTCTTTGTCTTTGTCTTTGTCTTTGTCTTTGTCTTTGTCTTTGTCTTTGTCTTTGTCTTTGTCTTTGTCTTTGTCTTTGTCTTTGTCTTTGTCTTTGTCTTTGTCTTTGTCTTTGTCTTTGTCTTTGTCTTTGTCTTTGTCTTTGTCTTTGTCTTTGTCTTTGTCTTTGTCTTTGTCTTTGTCTTTGTCTTTGTCTTTGTCTTTGTCTTTGTCTTTGTCTTTGTCTTTGTCTTTGTCTTTGTCTTTGTCTTTGTCTTTGTCTTTGTCTTTGTCTTTGTCTTTGTCTTTGTCTTTGTCTTTGTCTTTGTCTTTGTCTTTGTCTTTGTCTTTGTCTTTGTCTTTGTCTTTGTCTTTGTCTTTGTCTTTGTCTTTGTCTTTGTCTTTGTCTTTGTCTTTGTCTTTGTCTTTGTCTTTGTCTTTGTCTTTGTCTTTGTCTTTGTCTTTGTCTTTGTCTTTGTCTTTGTCTTTGTCATGTTTCAGCTTCCAAGCTGAAAAATAACCCGCAGAACCCAGGATTGTTTAAAATAAAACACATCTATATTAATAATTTATAAATAATAAGTTTATTATTACTAAATACACAAGAAAATTTCATTATTCCACTATTTTGTAATGCGTATCATGGGGGGGGGGTGATGTTGGCACAACTGGAACTAGTCGTAATCCGATGGGACTAGGTTCAGTAAATACGCTGCATGAGGAAGAACAGCCAAGCTCTGGAAAAAATAACGTGTTTTAATTTTTTTGCAACATGTGACCGATGGTGTCGTGCTGCAGAATACAATTGTAGTTCGTTAATGAAATTAAGTGTTTGCACCTCAAAGAATAGCAATCACAAAATATTATGAAGCATAAAAAATTACTGTTTTATTCCATAAGAAAGTTACTAATTATTAAATATTAAACAGTTTCCAATTCCGCTATTTAGTGACGTAGCTGGCCACAGGTTGAACTGGGAATATTTGTAATAAATTATTTGAAAAAGTACTTCAATTACTTTCTGATATTTCAAATATTGTATTTCAAATACTACAAAAAGTAAATACTTCGTAGTATTTGATATTTGTTTGGAATTATTTCAAATATTTCTTTAGTATTTCAAATATTTCCCTAGTATTTAAAATATTTTCCTGGTATTTCAAATATTTTCCTAGTATTTCAAATATTTTCCTGATATTTCAAATATTTCGTTAGTAAATATCTAAAATATTTCCGTAGTGTTTCAAATATTTTTCTGGTATTTCAAATATTTCTCAAGTATTTCAAATATTTCTCAAGTATTTCAAATATTTTCCAAGTATTTCAAATATTTTCGTAGTATTTCAAATATTTTCGTAGTATTTCAAATATTTTCCTGGTATTTCAAATATTTCCTTACTAAATTTCTAAAATATTTCCTCAGTAAGTATCTAAAATATTTCCCTAGTATCCAAATATTTTCCTGGTATTTCAAATATTTCCTTAGTAAATATCTAAAATATTTCCCTAGTATTTTAAGTATTTCCCTAGTATTTTAAGTATTTCCCTAGTATTTCAAATATTTTTCTGGTATTTCAAATATTTCCTTAGTAAATATCTAAAATATTTCCCCAGTATTTTAAATATTTCCCAAGTACTTCAAATATTTTCCTGGTATTTCAAATATTTCCTTAACAAATATCTAAAATATTTTCGTAGTATTTCAAATATTTTCCTAGTATTTCAAATATTTCCCTAATATTTCAAATATTTTTCTGGTATTTCAAATATTTCCTTAGTAAATATCTAAAATATTTCCCTAATATTTCAAAGATTTTCCTGATATTTCAAATATTTTCCTGATATTTCAAATATTTCCCCAGTACTTCAAATATTTTCCTGGTATTTCATATATTTCCTTAGTAAATATCTAAAATATTTACTTAGTATTTCAAATATTTACCTAGTATTTACAATATTTACCTAGTATTTACAATATTTTCCTGGTATTTCAAATATTTCCTTAGTGGATATCTAAAATATTTCCGTAGTATTTCAAATATTTCCCTAGTATTTCAAATATTTACCTAGTATTTCCAATATTTTCCTAGTATTTCAAATATTTCCCTAATATTTCAAATATTTTTCTGGTATTTCAAATATTTCCTTAGTAAATATCTAAAATATTTCCTTAGTATTTCAAAGATTTTCCTGATATTTCAAAGATTTTCCTGATATGTCAAATATTTTCCTGATATTTCAAATATTTCCCCAGTACTTCAAATATTTTCCTGGTATTTCATATATTTCCTTAGTAAATATCTAAAATATTTACTTAGTATTTCAAATATTTACCTAGTATTTCAAATATTTACCTAGTATTTCAAATATTTTCCTGGTATTTCGAATATTTCCTTAATAAATATCCAAAATATTTCCCTAGTATTTTAAATATTTCCCTAGTATTTTAAATATTTCCCTAGTATTTCAAATATTTACCTAGTATTTCAAATATTTTCCTGGTATTTCAAATATTTCGTTAGTAAATATCCAAAATATTTCCGTAGTATTTCGAATATTTATCTAGTCTTTAAAGTATTTTCCTGGTATTTCAAATATTTCCTTAGTAAATATATAAAATATTTCCGTAGTATTTCAAATATTTACCTAGTCTTTAAAATATTTTCCTGGTATTTCAAACATTTCCTTAGTAAATATCTAAAATATTTCCCTAGTATTTCAAATATTTCCGTAGTATTTCAAATATTTACCTAGTATTTCAAATATTTTCCTGGTATTTCAAATATTTCCTTACTAAATATCTAAAATATTTCCCTAGTATTTCAAATATTTCCCTAGTATTTTAAATATTTACCTAGTATTTGAAATATTTTCCTGGTATTTCAAATATTTCCTTAGTAAATATCTAAAATATTTCCCTAGTATTTCAAATATTTACCTAGTCTTTAAAATATATTCCTGGTATTTCAAATATTTCCTTAGCAAATATATAAAATATTTCCCTAGTATTTCAAATATTTTCCTGATATTTCAAATATTTCCTTAGTAAATATCTAAAATATTTCAGTAGTATTTCAAATATTTTCCTGGTATTTCAAATATTTCCTTACTAAATTTCTAAAATATTTTTTTAGTAAATATCTAAAATATTTCCTTAGTAAATATCTAAAATATTTACCTAGTATATCAAATATTTTCCTAGTATTTCAAATATTTTCCTGCCATTTCAAATATTTCCTTAGTAAATATCTAAAATATTTCCCTAGTATTTCAAATATTTTCCTGGTATTTCAAATATTTCCTTAGGATATATCTAAAATATTTCCCTAGTATTTCAAATACTTCCATAGTATTTCAAATATTTCGTTAGTATTTTAAATATTTCCCTGGTATTTCAAATATTTCCTTAATAAATATTCAAAATATTGCCTTAGTAAATATCCAAAATATTTCCTTAGTAAATATCCAAAATATTTCCCTAGTATTTCAAATATTTCCCTAGTATTTCAAATATTTCCCTAGTATTTCAAATATTTCCCTAGTATTTCAAATATTTTCCTGGTATTTCAAATATTTCCTTAGTAAATATCCAAAATATTTCTTTAATAAATATCCAAAATATTTCCTTAGTAAATATCTAAAATATTTCCCTAGTATTTCAAATATTTTCCGGGAATTTCAACTATTTTCCTGGAATTTCAAATATTTCCTTAGTTAATATCTAAAATATTTCCTTAGTTAATATCTAAAATATTTCCTTAGTAAATATCTAAAATATTTTCCTGATATTTCAAATATTTTCTTAGTAAATATCTAAAATATTTCCTTAGTAAATTCTAAAATATTTTCCTAGCATTTCAAATATTTTCCTAGTACTTCATATATATCCTAGTATTTCGAATGTTTCACTACTATATCAAATATTTTCCTAGAATATATTCGAAATATTTGCTAGTATTTCTAATATTGCCGTAGTATTTCAAATATTTCCTTAGTACATATTTCAAATACATTGAAAGTATTTGAAATACAATATTATCAAATACATTTAAAGTATTTGAAATACATTATTATAAAATACTTTTCATCAGTGATGAGACTAATAACATTTGTTATTTAAAATACTTTGACTGGTATTTGGTATTTGAAATACTTTTACTGAGTATTAGGCAGCTATGGCTGGAGATAACATAAATGCATGAGTGCTCATGCATTCGAGAGTGAGATGATAAACATACGTTGAATACTAATAAGCAGAAAATTCACGGCAGCTACGTCACAACAAGGAAATTTTAAAATGTTAGTAATTAAGAAATTTACAAAATTAAATATTCCAAAGTGTATAAAAACTGTTTAATATTTATACATTTTTTTAAACAACTCTACAATTTTATTACTTACCTAATTTCGTAACTTGTAAATGGTTTATTTGTGCTCCAATTGATTTGGTCCGGCGAATAAGGTGTAATGAGGAAGAACTGCTCAGCTCTGAAAACAAATAATGTATTTAAAATCATTGCGCTATATGTGACCAACAGTTGTCGTGCTGTAGAATGACTTACCTAGTTCCGTAGTTTGTAAATGTGCTCAAATTATTTTTGTTTGGTCCAGTGAATAAGATGCATGAGGAAGAACTGCCCAGCTCTGGAAATAAATTACGTCTTTTAACTCTTTTGTGATATTTTCCCGACAGTCGTGCCGTAGAATAACTTGCCTGGTTCTGCAACTTGTTAATAGACAAATGCTGGAAAATAAAGATGTCAGCTTGGTGCATTCCATGATACCATTGGTAAGAAATTTGGCGGGTAACTGACCAGGTAGTTGCCGTCAATAAAATACAGATCCTGGGCAAATTTAATCAAGTTTAAAGACTGTTTAACATTATACTTTTTACTACACTCCTCAATTCTGACTTTATTCAAACTTATAAAACTATTTTCTGTAGTATTAACGTCAGAGAGAGACACACGATACCTTCTGTCTTTTGTTACATCTACTGCCAACTTAACTATTTAATGCGATGGATAAAATTGTGGTTTTAGTTTACATTTTTAAAATTATTAGAAAATAACTAATGTATAAATGTTTAAATTTTTTTCTAAATTAAGCAAGGTGTTATAATTCCAAAAATTCAAACCACAGGTCTCTATCTTTTACCATTTTTGAGATAAGAATTTTTGAAATTTTGAAAAATTTTCATATAATGTAATTTTGTTTAATGCTTTTTAACAAAAATTCCAGTTACATTTTTAGGCCCCATTTTTTTGTTGACTAAACAAGGTGTGATAATTCCAAAAATTCAAACCACAGGTCTTTATCTTTTACCATTTTTGAGATATGAATTTTTGAAATATTTTCATATAATGTAATTTTGTTTAATGCTTTTTAACAAAAATTCCAGTTAAATTTTAAGGCCCCATTTTTTTGTAGACTAAACAAGGTATGAGAATTACAAAAATTTAAACCGCAGGTCTCTATCTTTTACCATTTTTGAGATATGAATTTTTGAAATATTTTCATATAATGTAATTTTGTTTAATGCTTTTTAACAAAAATTCCAGTTAAATTTTTAGGCCCCATTTTTTTGTGGACTAAACAAGGTGTGAGAATTCCAAAAATTCAAACCACAGGTCTCTATCTTTTACCATTTTTGAGATATGAATTTTTGAAATTTTGAAAAATTTTCATATAATGTAATTTTGTTTAATGCTTTTTAACAAAAATTCCAGTTAAATTATTAGGCCCCATTTTTTTGTGGACTAAACAAGGTGTGAGAATTCCAAAAATTCAAACCACATGTCTTTATCTTTTACCATTTTTGAGATATGAATTTTTGAAATTTTGAAAAATTTTCATATAATGTAATTTTATTAATGCTTTTTAACAAAAATTCCAGTTAAATTATTAGGCCCCATTCTTTTGTAGACTAAACAAGGTGTGAGAATTCCAAAAATTCAAACCACAGGTCTCTATCCCTTACCGTTTTTGAGATATAAATTTTTGTATTATTAAAAAAAATTAATTTTCAATTGTAATTTTATTTAATGCTTCTTAACAAAAACTCCATTTAAATTTTTAAGCCCCAATTTTTTTGTAAACTAAATAAGGTGTAAGAATTCCAAAAATTTGAACTGCAGGTCTCTGGTTTTTAACGTTTTATAGATTTGAATTTTTTTTACTTATGAAAAATTTTCTAAAAATATAATTTTGTTTAATTCTTTTTAACAAAAACTCCAATAAAATTTTTAAGTCCCAAATATTTTCCTTGACTATACAAAGTATGAGAGTTCCAAAAATTCAAACCGCAGGTCTCTATTTCTTACCATTTTTGAGATATGAATTTTTCAAAATTCAACAAAATCCAACATTTTACTTAATTAAGTAGTTTTAGGTCATTTCGGACCAAACACTAATTTATTGTAGACAAAACAAGGTGTGAAAATTCCAAAAATTCAAACCTCAAGTCTCTATCTCTTACCATTTTTGAGATATGAATTTTTAAAATTTAACAAAATTAAATTTTTTTGTATAATTAGTTTTAAGTCATTTCGGACCAAATTTTAATTTATTATACACTAAACAAGGTGTGTGAATTCCATAAATTCAAACCACAGGTCTCTATCTCTTACCGTTTTGAAGTTATGATTTTTTGAAATTAGACAAAATATCAAAAATGTTGATATGAATTTTTAGAATTAACCAGTGTTCTCACCTGTTAATGTAGGGAGTATTTTACAATTAAACACCGAATATAACCACGAAACACTACAATATACACAACTGCACAATTTATAACCACTCATTACTGTAATTTTGAAAAACCAAGGGCACTACGAACAAAATTTGATTTTTTGTCATGAACACAAAGACGCATATGTATTTCATAACGTTATTCAACAACTAAAAATTTTATCCAATTAATAAAGTCATCAGCAGGATTAAGATAAAACATTAAATCTCTTTATATAACGACCAAAATTCATTAATATTTGTTGCGTATTTTTGTTAAGCCGACCCGTGTAACCTTGACAATGTGTTGAAGGTCTCGAGTTCGAATCCCGTCATGAATAAAATTTATATGGTACGGTTTTTATGATTTTTTAAAAATTCAACAAAGTTTCAAAATTTTGCTCAAATAGTTTTAGGTCATTTCGGACCAAACATTAATTTTTTTCTAGACTAAACAAGGTGTGATAATTCCAAAAATTTAAACCCCAGGTCTCTATCTTTTACCTTTTTTGAGATATGAATTTTTGAAATTTTTGAAAAATAAATGTATTTTTGTTTATTGCTTTATAACTAAAACTCCAGTTAAATTTTTAGGCCCCAATTTTTTTAGACAAAATGAGATATGTAAATTCCAAAAATTTAAACCCCAGGTCTCTATCACTTACCGTTTTCGAGATATGAATTTTTGAAATTTGAAATAAATGTATTCTGGTTTAGTGCTTTTTAACAAAAATGCTAGTTAAATTTTTAGGCCCCTTTTTTTTGTATATCTTGTATATCAAAGAAGATGTAATAATTCAATAAATTTAAACCGCAGGTCTCTATCACTTACCATTTTTGAGATATGTATTTTTGAAATTTTGAAAAATTTTCAAATAATGTAATTTTATTAAATGCTCTTTAACATAATCTTTAGTTAAATTTATAGGTCCCAATATTTTTGTAGACTAAACAGGGTGTGAGAATTCCAAAAATTTGAACCGCAGGCCTCTATCTCTTACCGTTTTGGAGATATAAATTTTTGTAATATTAAAATTTTTTAAATTTTCAATTTTAATTTTGTTTAATGCTTCTTAAGAAAAATTCCATTTAAATCATAAAAGCCTAAATTTTTTTGTAAACTAAATAAGGTGTAAGAATTCCAAAAATTTAAACCGCAGGTCTCTGGTTTTTCACGTTTTGAAGATATGATTTTGTTTAAATTTTGAAAAATTTTCTAATAATTTTGTTAGTTTTTTACAAAAACTCCAATTAAAATTTTAGGCCCCAAATATTTTTCTACACTACACGAGGTATGAGAATTCCAAAAATTTAAACCGCAGGTCTCTATCTCTTACCATTTTTGAGATATGTTTTGTTCAAAACTCAATAAAATTTCAAAAAAAAAAATTAATTAATTTTAGGTTTCGGACCAAACATTAATTTTTTCTAGACAAAACAAAGTGTGAGAATTCCAAAAATTCAAACCTCAAGTCTCTATTTTTTACCTTTTTTGAGATATGAATTTTTTAAATTCCAAAAAAAAAATCAAAATTTTCCCTAATAGTTTTAGGTCATTACGGACCATACATTATATTTTTTTAGAAAACCAAGATGTGAGAATCCCAAAAATTCAAACCTCAAATCTTTATTTCTTACCTTTTTTGAGATACGAATTTTTTTAAATTCTAAAAAAATCTAAATTTTCCCTAATAGTTTTAGATCATTACGGACCAAACATTAATTTTTCTAGACAAAACAAGATGTGAGAATTCTAAAAATTCAAACCTCAAGTCTCTATTTCTTACCTTTTTTGAGATATGAAATTTTTTAATTTCTAAAAAAATCAAAATTTTTCGTAATAGTTTTAGATCATTACGGACCAAACATTAATTTTTCTAGACAAAACAAGTTGTGAGAATTCCAAAAATTCAAACCACAAGTCTCTATTTCTTACCTTTTTTAAGATATGAATTTTTTTAAATTCTAAAAAAATCTAAATTTTCCCAAATAGTTTTAGGTCATTACAGACCAAACATTAAAACCACAATATTCTTATAAACTAAAAAAGGTGTGAAGATTCCATAAATTCAAACCACAGATCTCTATTTTTTACCTTTTTTGAGATAATTTTTTTTAATTAAAAAAAAAACAAAAATTTTTTTGATAGTTTTAGTCATTACGGACCAAACACAATATTCTTATAAACTAAACAAGGTGTGAGAATTCCAAAAATTCAAACCATAGGTCTCTATTTCTTACCTTTTTTGAGATATGAATTTTGTTAATTAAAAAAAAACACAAAAATTTTCCGAATATTTTTAGTCATTACGGACCAAACACAATATTCTTATAAACTAAACAAGGTGTGAGAATTCCAAAAATTCAAACCTCAAGTCTCTATTTCTTACCTTTTTTTGAGATATGATTTTTTTTAATTCCAGAAAAAACAAAAAATTTCCGAATAGTTTTAGGTCATTACGGACCAAACATTAAAACCACAATATTCTTATAAACTAAACAAGGTGTGAGAATTCCAAAAATACAAACCTCAAGTCTCTATTTCTTACCTTTTTTTGAGATATGATTTTTTTTAATTCCAGAAAAAACAAAAAATTTCCGAATAGTTTTAGGTCATTACGGACCAAACATTAAAACCACAATATTCTTATAAACTAAACAAGGTGTGAGAATTCCAAAAATACAAACCTCAAGTCTCTATTTCTTACCTTTTTTTGAGATATGATTTTTTTTAATTC
The DNA here is from genome assembly GCA_963971575.1 of Liopterus haemorrhoidalis. Classification (NCBI taxonomy): domain Eukaryota; kingdom Metazoa; phylum Arthropoda; class Insecta; order Coleoptera; family Dytiscidae; genus Liopterus; species Liopterus haemorrhoidalis. Next base: position 26,848,318 of record OZ020625.1, read on the forward strand.
CAGAAAAAACAAAAAATTTCCGAATAGTTTTAGGTCATTACGGACCAAACATTAAAACCACAATATTCTTATAAACTAAACAAGGTGTAAGAATTCCAAAAATTCAAACCACAGGTCTCTATCTCTTACCGTTTTGAAGTTATGATTTCTTGAAATTAGACAAAATTTCAAAAATGTTGATATGAATTTTTAGAATTAACCAGTGTTCTCACCTGTTAATGTAGGGAGTATTTTTCACTTAAACACCGAATATAACCACGAAACACTACAATATACACAACTGCACAATTTGTAACCACTCATTACTGTAATTTTCAAAAACTTAGGGCACTACGAACAAAATTTGATTTTTTGTCATGAACACAAAGACGCATATGTATTTCATAAGGTTATTCAATAACAACTAAATATTTTATCCAATTAATAAAGTCATCAGCAGGATTAAGATAAGACATTAAATCTCTTTATGTAACGAACAAAACTCATTAATATTAGTTGCGTATTTTTGTTAAGCCGACCGGTGTAACCTGGACAATGTGTTGAAGGTCCCGAGTTCGAATCCCGTCATGGATACAATTTATATACCATTTTTAAGATGATTTTTTAAAAATTCAACAAAAATTCAAAATTTTGCTCGAATAGTTTTAGGTAATTTCGGACCGAACATTACTTGTTTTCTATACTATACAAGGTTTGAGAATTCCAAAAATTCAAACCGCAAGTCTCTATCTCCTACTGTTTTTAAAATATGAATTTTTCAAAATTCTACAAAATTTCAAAATTTTATTTAATTAATTTTAGGTGATTTCGGACCAAACATTAATTTATTCTAGACTAAACGAGGTAAAGGATTCCAAAAATCATGGGTGAACCCAGGCTCACCATCCACATCAACTGCAAGACCGAATCGCTTTGGTAAAAAGACAATGCTCTGTACTTGGTGGGACCAAAAGGGTGTGGTCTATTATGAATTGTTAAAACCTGGTGAAACAGTTAATACCCAACGCTACCAACAACAACTGATCGAATTGAACCATTCGCTGCTCATAAAACGACCAGAATACGAAAGAAGACAGCACAAGGTAATCTTTCTTCACGATAACGCTGCATCACATAAGGCAAAAGCAGTTTGCAACACATTGGCGGCACTCAAGTGGGAAGTGCTACCCCATGCCGCTTACTCACCAGACTTGGCCCCTTCAGATTACCACTTGTTCGCATCGATGGGTCACGCACTTGCCGAGCAGCACTTTTGTTCATATGAAAATGTGAAAGAATGGCTAGATGAATGGTTTGCGGGGAAAGGGGAAGAGTTCTACTGGTGAGGTATTCACAAATTGCCTGAAAGATGGGAAAAATGTATAACTTCTAATGGAGCATACTTTGAATAAATAAACTTTTACTGTTCTTTTGAGTTTAATGTGTTTTATTTTTTAAAAAAATCCGCATTTCATACTTGTAGACCTGGTACTTTATGATGGCGGTCGGTCCTGTGGTGGCCACAGCTGATTTTTTGGTTTTCATGCAATAGTTCCGCCAAATCGATGATTCAATAATTTATATTCTTAAACTCTAAGTTTAATACCTGATAAAAATATTACTCATAAAAAACTTACATAAAAACCATGAAAACGACCGATTAAGGTTATTACTTAATCTTTTATTGACATTTATATACAATAGTTATTGTTTAAGAGAAATATTTATAACATGAACTATTGGTAATAGTTTTTTCCAGCTACTAAATTATTATATTTAATGACTCTGTTTACTTTCTTTGAATTAATTACAAATATTTTATAAACAGTTAATGCTAGTGACATCTATTTGAAATTATAATTACTAGTTTTACTTTCTGTTTCAGGTTCACTTTCTTACTTGACCATTCTGTCTTTCTTTTGCTTCTTAATGAATTATAACTGATACCCTTTTCACACTAGAACTTTAAGATCGGATGTTAAAGTGAATGTATCTTTAAACGCTAATGTGAAACCGTATGGCCTCGTCTAAATACAAGCGATGTTTAAGACCACAGAACACATATAATTATTATTTTTATGAAAAAATAATAATTTAGGGTTTGTGCCATACATGGAACATTATGATTCTACATTATGTTACAAAAGAAAATGATTCCGTATTATTTGCTCATCAATTGCTAGGTGTTCTTCATTAGGGATTAAAAGCAGTCGCCCTCGAATTTTTTAAAGAAAAGGTCGTATCTTCTAGTTTTCCTTTCTCAATAAATTCAGAGTTATCGTTGAAGTGCAAATTCCGCTTGATATCCTCAAATCTATTGCAGCCCATTACTTGAGATACTGCAGGATCCATTGCTGTGTATGTGGCATATATGAACATTCATGAAGTAACGTTCTGATTCCGTTTTAAAAGTAAAATAAAAAATAAAAACCGGAATGTGCCATATATGGCACACTATGCAGTAAAGGGTTAATTTTAAAAAAAATGTGGTCAGTTAGTTTCGGACCTTTCGGAAAAAATTGTTAAATAATTCTTTTATTTTAATATGATTTAAAATATTTTTTATTAGGAATTTTTAGAGGCCCTATGTTCCACCTAAAAGTAATGAAATTATAAGAACCGACACGCTCGATTACGCAGTCTGGTGGTCAAATATTGTACTAGGCTCTCTAGTACTGTTTGAACTTATTACGTATGTTCTAGTGTTGAATTTTTGTTAGAATGTCGATAGAAGTTGTGGAAAACTATAGAAGTAGAACAAATTGTAGTATTTTTGGCTGTCATTCAAGACAGGACAAAGAGATGCATAGTTTTTTTTGTTGTTTTTCTTAATAAAAATGGAGGGAAAGTTAATATTAAGTCCAGATTGGGAAAAGATTTGGTTATGGACAGGAGGAAGGCATGGGAATATATTTTGAGTTAAAAAATAACTGATATTATGCGAGTTTGTTTATTATATTTGTCGCAGAAAAACAAAACTGCACTAATATGTTTGCACCTGCAAGTTGCATATTTAACATTTAGCTGCTCCTGTCCAACTAAAACTAATTTTATTTCATGAGGCTATGAACATAATGTACTTGTTTGCAAACAGAATCCATATATTGTAAATTGACATGACCACATAAAACTACGTGCCCGGCATTTAACACCTGCTCAACTACAAATTACACTTCAATAAATTCTACTGAAATTAAACTTTAAATACTGTAATTTGATACCCACCTTCTGTTATACAGCTCGTTTATCGTTTTTTATTTTATCTAAAGTCACTGGATTATACAAAGTAGAGCCAACGGAGTGGCCGAGCGCATTAAGTCGTGCGGTTTTAGACTGTTGGAAACAGGCGTGACTGGGCGGCCGGTGGTTCGAGCCTGCTTCGTTGGTGATATTATTCAGCCGAGAATAATATGTTTACATTACTCTCATTTTCACAATCATTCACCCCTCATCCAGGTGTAGGAGCTCGCCCCCTGGCATCGGCGATTAGCCTCGTTGCAGAAATAAAGGCCGATGTAAAATAAATAATATAATAATATATGATAATAATATACAAAGTAGCGCAAGCCTTTGAAGAAGCCGACAGACCCCAGGGTTTTATGCTTCCCCTATTAAGCAATTTTATTTAATAAAAATTAAAAAAAATAATTGAAATTGTACCACAATTTTGTTATAGTGCATCTTTGATTAAAAAAATCGTAATTTCAATGTTTAAAATAAAAAATTTGGTAGTATAAGCAGATCACTTTTGTAAGAACAAACTAAGAGGGAATTTTGTTTTCAATAGTTTGCACCTTTGAAGCTGTATGTCATGTTGGTATTAAAAAATGTCATTTTTTTAATATGTTGATCCATTTGACATATGTCATAATGAAAAATGATATCTTAATTATAATGATCATAACCTTATCAACCTAAAGTCGGTTTTACAGCGTAAGGAATATTTTTAATTGACATTTAAAGTCAGTAACACACTATAAAAGTAACCAGATCTAGTGTGTTCTTACAAAAGTGAACAGCTTACAGTCTGTTTCAAACGGTTAGGCGGAACTAAATGGGAATTTCGTTCTTTTAGCTTGTCACGAAAAGGGACCTTGCTAGGGTTATTTAATTTTTCACGTTGGAATGTCAAAATTTAAAATTCCGACAATGAAACCATGGAAACGAATGATATATGTCAATGTCAATTATTTTTTTTATATATTTTAATGACAAAAATATAAATAATTGGGAAATTTATAATAAGAATGACACAAAAATTTAACATGTAAAGAAAATGACATTTTAAAATGATGAAAAAATGTTAATTGTAAGTATGATTTACAAAGCTTAAACAAAACGGCCGAAAAGCACGATTTAAACGATGAAAGTAACTAGATTGCAAAATCTAGTTCCGCTTAACCGTTTGGAACAGACTGTATACTATGGTCTATTTCAAAGTAGAAAAAAGTAGATAGCGCTGCGAACTAAGTACGATTTACACTGGACAAATACAGTATAGCGGGAAATTTAAAATAAGTTACAACTAGGGCATGGGCGTAGCAACTGGGTTAGCAAGTGATCTTTTTTTTAAATATGAAAATGTTTAATAGGATATTGAAATAAACAAGGCAGATGTTAGCACTTTTATACGACTAAATTCAGTTTAATGGGAAATTTGAAAAATTTTAAAAATGATGTATAATCTGTCTCAATTTGTAATACGAAACTAGATATGGTTACTTTGGTGACTGTTGTGGTGTAAACAGACTTTGCCGTATCCGTGTGAACCAATACTATGACAATATTATAAATGTATTGTCAATATACAACATAAAAAATGAACTGTTACTGTTAGTTCCGTATTACAAAATGAGACAGATAATACTATATATAACAAGAGTAATTTGCTAAAAGAGTTTAAATAAAGCAATAAAACAAACAATATATCTTCAGAGCTAAAGTTTCTTATTTAAATAATTATTGTAAATAAAAATTAAAAATATATAATCTGTCTCAATTTGTAATACGAAACTAGATATGGTTACTTTGATGACTGTTGTGGTGTAAACAGACTTTGGCGTATCCGTGTGAACCAATACTATGACAATATTATAAATGTATTGTCATTATACAACATAAAAAATGAACTGTTACTGTTAGTTCCGTATTACAAAATGAGACAGATAATATGTATATATGAAGGTCTAAAAATTATATCAATAACTTCTTCTTTGGGCACAATCAGCTGGGCTGTCTTTTGGCCTCACATTAGTCCTCTCTCTTGATCTGTTAATTGTCAACTGTCAAAAAATATTTATATGTCAGATAACCTAAAAATGTATAACTGCGTAAAAACAAATTACATGGATAATTTTCTACATAAAATCTACGCCAAGAATATAAATAAAAGTCTAAATATGTAAATAATAACAAAATATGAGAAAAATTACTTTTAATAAACTTTTTGAATTGAATTGAAATTAAATAATATTATCTGTCTCATTTTGTAATACGAAACTAACAGGGAAACTTCATTTTTTATGTTGTATATTTAAAATATCATCTTAGGGTGGTAATTCTGAAGCAACACCTTTCAAAATATTTGACAATTCATAATTGACATTAAATTACGTATGTCAACTTACTAACACAAATTGACAAGTATTTGAAATATATTTTATACAACCAGAACAGAAAATATGAATAAGCGAAATAAGATAAAATAAATATTTGTATATAATTCAAAATATTAGACATGTCAATCACAAATTTGACATGTCAATTTGGTATCTGACATGTAGTTGTTGCGTGAATATAACCTCAGTATAATGAAACTTCAGCAAAAATGTAAAAGCCAGATTTACAAGTTTACATGGTTTCAAAAAAGTCTATTTACACCACAACAGTCACCAAAGTAACCAGATCTAGTTTCGTATTACAAATTGAGACAGATTATATAAATACAGTCTGTTTCAAACGGTTAGGCGGAACTAAATGGGAATTTCGTTCTTTTAGGTTGTCACGAAAAGGGACCTTGCTTGGGTTATTTTATTTTTCACGTTGGAATGTCAAAATTTAAAATTCCAACAATGAAACCATGGAAACGAATGACATATGTCAAACTTAAATTAATTTTCTTACATAGTTTAATGACAAAAAAATAAATAAATGGGATATTTGTATTAAGAATGGCACAAAAAATCAAAAAATAAAGAAAATGACATTTTAAAATGATATTAACCTTAACCAAATAATGTTTGTTGCAAGTATGATTTACGAAGCTTAAACAAAACGGCTGAAAAGCATGATTTAAACGATGAAAGTAACTAGATTGCAAAATCTAGTTCCGCCTAACCGTTTGGAACAGACTTTAATATATATTTCCAATGTACGACACTGAACATCTGTCAACTTGGACTAAAAACAATATTTTAACAGTGTAATAGGGATGATCTAAACCAATCCGAAGCAAGGACAAACAGCTCCTATCTTCTTACACACATTTTTCTACTTTGAAATAGACCATAGAGGGTTTTATTAGGCCAATTAAAAGACAATTTGTAAGCTAAATAAATGAAAATATTTATTGAAAAATTCACAATATCTTCACAAAAAAAATATTAAATCCATTACAACAAGCCATGAAATCCAACTTATTTATTGAAAATTCTATAGCCTACACCTAGAACAAAAAAAATTAGTACTAAAAAAACTTTAAATTGCCTATACATAACAGAAATGTATCGGTGTTTTTTTTTTTTTAGCGACGTCGATTGGAAACGGACTGCCAAGAGCCGTCTTCGCCCTCGGCTGGAGCTTGCTCACGCGCTAAAATAAAAATCGTCATATTAACAAAGGAAATTAAAATATTTTTTTTTATTATGATTGTGGCTGCAATGGTTGCAATTTGGAGCAAAACAATACACCATTATGCATTCTAAAACAAAATATTAATGATTATTTAGTGTTAATTAAATAAATACTAAAGATATTCCGATTTTAATAATATTTAAAAACGTAACATATAAATATATCTTCGAATCCTTATTTATATGTTTATAAAAACATTATTCTATAATATAAAGTGTCTGAACTGTATATATTAGTATATATTTATAAAAAATATGTATTTTTTGCTCCAAAATTGAAAATAATCATAAAATTAAGGTAACAAAAGTAAAGTATCATTCACAGCTCATGTTTTAATACATAGTACGTAATTCATAGTGTTAATGTTAACGCATAACAATGTTAGTTCTACACAAATCCGTATAAGCATTCATAGCTCCAATTTAGTGGATAAGCGTAAGAAAATATTTAACGCATAATGTTAAAAGTTTGTATACTTCAAACTTTTAACATTAACATTAACATTAAAACACCGACAACTGTCAAAATGAAGGAATATATTATACTTGAAATTCGAATAAGACTTGTGGATGCAGCTTGTGATATAATTATTAGTAAAAATGTTGAAACTAATATTGAAAAATAGATGTGAAGTGAGAACTTTTACATATTTCAGCGTTTCGCAGGTATACAGTGATACATTTCAAAATAGACGAATATATTATACAGGAAATTATAAAAAGACTTGTGGCTGCAGTTTATGATGTACTAATTAATAAATGTGTTGAATCTAATAAAAAATTAATGTGAAGTGTGAATTTTCACATATTTTAGTGTTTTTCAGGTATCTAGTACCCAAGTTAAAGAAGCTATATGTGTGGAATATTATTTTTCTTTGCGGTAATCAAGTCAAAATGAACAATATTTTGAAAATAATGTACCGTTTGTTATTCTATGTACAAAGAGCTTTTCCTTAAAATACTACATGAACTTTTAAAATAAAATATGTATTTTTTCAACAATAAAAAAAATTAATCTGACAAAAATTCCTTTTGAACTATTTTGGTTTCCATCAATGTACATTATTGAGATTTTTTTCAGATTTTTAGACCAACACTTCTGGGAAACAGGGTGGAAACAAAAGTTAACTTTTTTTTGTGAAATCAAAAAGTGAGGTTAGAGTGAGTAGCTTCAGAAACATTATAGTTATTTTATTTAATAATTAACTTAATAAATATTATTTTGGTTCTTTTTAGAAGTACATTAATAAAAAAAACAATACATATATTTAATAACAAGATATTTTTATTATAAATTGTTTAGTAATTTCTATTGCGTGTAGATGGCAGCTAGATCGATTTATCTATTAACACATGAGCTATGAATGGTACTAAAGTGTTGTGACTAGCCACTAACATTATCCATTAACATTATGCACTATGAATTACGTACTATCTATTAAAACATGAGCTGTGAATGATACTTAATGACACATGTATTTTAAATCAGCCAAAAAAATCCGAAGAAACCCGCTCTCAGATGGCAGCACATGTATGTGACGTCACACTAATATGGTCTATAATGCATCATTTTCATGGTAGTGTCAAAGGCGCGCCAGGGGTGAGAGGCGTGGTGTTAAATTTACAAGTTCGAATTTCATGGTGGGGTTGGAGGCGTGATAAGTGCGCGTTTTCGGTTTTGACAACATTTGTATCTAGCCCAAATCTAACCTAAAAGTTTATACAAGTATTTGGAGTAAACGGTTATTCAATTTCATTAAATATGTCGTCAAATCAAAGGAGACGTCTAGCTCTTTATGCATATTTAGACTTATTACGATATGAAGAAAAGCGATGGTGGGTACGTCCCATATATACATAGAAACAGAAGGCAACAGGGAGATTATTTTAACTTGTTGCAAAAAATGAGACACAAAAAACACAGACAGTTACTTCAATTACAAGAAAAGAATTTAATACACAATCTTTTTTACTTGAAATCACAGTTTAGAATGAAGATTCTGTTGGCCCCTGCTTAGGGGTGTATTATTAGTATACCCACTGCATGACATTTCTGCAGACCAGATATTTGAAACCGAATCCATAATAATAAACTTTATGACTGCCGACAACATTGTAAAAATCGCTATTTCGCTGCAACAATTTACGTTTCTTTAATTTTTTTCTAGGAAATTAATATAAGTGTCTCGCTAAAGATCTCACCATTCCGAAAAAATATATCTGTTTCTATGGTTTCGACAGTGTGGCCGGCGCTAGAGTTGAAATTTCTGAACTTGCGACACCGCGCTTGTAACACCGCGCCTACGACACCATGGTACGGCTTTTTTCAAAATAGAGCCATCCTATTGGTTGAATTTCTTGTTCCACGCTTCCAACACCAGCATGAAAATGATACATTACATTCCTGAGATGGTCGTTTTTTTAATCCCCCAATATAATGACACCATTGATAGACGTTTACACGTAAACTTTAATTGTTTACGTTTACGTGTAAACTTATGTAAACAATTGGTAAACTTGTCAACAATGTAAACAATGTAAACTTTGTAAACTGTCAAATAATGAGGTTAGTTTTAAGTTATTTAATACGAATAATAGAGAGTTAATGAATAAGTACAGTCTGTTCCAAACGCTTAAGCGGAACTAGATTTTGCAATCTAGTTACTTTCATCGCTTAAATCGTGCTTTTCGGCCGTTTTGTTTAAGCTTTGTAAATCATACTTACAATAAACATTTTTTGGTTAAGGTTAATATCATTTTAAAATGTCATTTTCTTTATATTTTGATTTTTTGTGTAATTCTTAATACAAATTTCCCATTTATTTATTTTTTTGTCATTAAAATATATAAAAAAATAATTTAATTTTGACATAGGTCATTCGTTTCCATGGTTTCATTGTTGTAATTTTAAATTTTGACATTCTAACGTGAAAAATGAAATAACCCAAGAAAGGTCCCTTGTCGTGACAACCTAAAAGAACTAAATTCCCATTTAGTTCCGCTTAACCGTTTGGAACAGACTGTATATTCAGTTCAAAACAATAAATTTATTTAAAAAATGGTGGGAAGAAACCGAAGGAATAGTTCTGAAGAACTAGGTTTTGTTTTAATTAAAGAAAATGAAAGAAAATATAGGGCGTTATGCAAAATTTGCAATGAATCTTTTCGTTATTAAAAAATATAGGCTGATTTTCTTAAAGGTGAAATTTAATGTATTTTGTTATTAAAAAAATTAGACTGAATTTTTTAAAGAAAAAAGTTTTTTATTTTTCATATTCATATTTACTAATTTGTATGTAACACCTGTATAATGATGCAAATTCGATTTTTATTAATATGTATATTGGCTTGTTCTAATTTTAAATACTTACTTTTTCATTTAAAATCGTTTCATTAAAATTTTATTATTACTTGCCCGACCTTAATATATAAGGGGTAATAATTGTAATCGCGAAAATTTTCGATGTCGAGATTTTGACGGATGACCACGTTTCATGGTCCAGGGAATCCAAAAAACCTATTTTCGAAGTGCCGTCCGTATGTGTGTGTGTCTGTGTATACACGATAACTCAAAAACGGTTTAACTTAAAGAGTTCGTTCTGGTACTAAAAAATTCTCCTAATAATTGGGAAGAACCCTATTGTTTTTTATTAAAATCCGAAACCGGAAACGGAAGTTATTAAACTTTAAAATTTTTAAAAATTCGTAACTAGTAAACCAAGCCTTGGACAAAAAATTGTATAGGACATAATTTGATGTATTTTTGAAGATTTACCTAAATATTTTTTTAAATAAATTTTTTTTTTTTTTTATTATTTTTTTTTTATGGGAGGGCAAGTCTAGCGGAGGTCTCCCTTCGCCATTGGTTTTTAATAATGTATTAATAATGAGGTTCTGTAATTCAAAACAAGTGCGCATGTCTAAATCATTGTTTACAAGAGTTTTTGTGTTTACTTTACATCAATTGTTTACGCGTCAACAATGAGGTAACTTACATCATGTAACTTACGCGCCCATCACTGAATGACACATTTCAATATTGCCATCTAGTGATCGTTTGTAAAAACATAAAAGGCAACCCTCGTACATAAAATCATACATACATACACAATAAACGAACCAATTTAAATATTAGTATATAAATTTGTATTTTTTTTTTTTATTAATTTAATTTACACAGTAAGTTATTTTCAGGGGGCATACTTACGTTTTTCAGACCGTGGTGGGGCCCTTCTTGGTCCATCCTCGCGACGGGGTCCCCCCTCTTCGCGTCTCGGCCCTTCATCCCTCCTAGGGCCGTCTTCCCGACGTGGTGTATCCTTATTCATACGCCATGGGCCCGATTCCGTACCAGAATCTTTAGGGGCCGGTCTCATCGGGCCCCTACGACGATCATCATCACGTTCCCTAGTATCCTCAGCACCTAAAAAAATATATATATACATTTTACTAAATTTGTGGGCTTTTTATTCATAATTACAGTCTGTATAATAAGAACCGAGAGTTCCAGTTGCTAATAAACTGTCCAATTAGTTTATTAGCAACATTAGCTGCTTTCCTTTTACAAGTTAAAATGCTTGGCTAAGCTAAGAAGTTAGTCAAATGTCTTAGCAAGGGAAAGGAGGGAGAAAAAAACTTAGTTTATCTTAGCCAGTGTCTTATAAATGGAACGCTCTTACAACTTAGATTAACTTAGATTTCTTAAGTAAAGTGGTAAAAGGAAAGCGCCTATAATTCTTTTTCCGAGAGTTCCACCCGAAATAGTTATTAGGTTGCTAATAAACAGGCTTATTTGTCTAATAACTTATAGGCAACATGAAGTGCTTAATAAAGTGACATATAACCAAAAACAAGTTCGCAAAATGTGTTAATATTTCAATTTTAATTGAAAAACAGTATAATTTTAAAATAATATACAAATGTGTAGTTTTTAAACATTTCTATAATGGTGATTTTAGTGTTTTATATACATTTTAGTTGTATTTTGACGAAATCGACCTGTTTGGATGAATTTATAAATCATGGACAACCGTTTTTAGAATATTTTGGACATTTATTGTAAATGTGATATATAAAGAACAATATATAAATATATATTTTTAAATAAACATGTCTTTCATTTTTACATATGTATTTATTTCAATTACGATTACAACACATTACAAACAATACTTTAAGCATTACTATTTATATAAAAATGATAGAAAATAAGAAGACGCAATTATTGGCAGAATAATAAAGATGTGTGGCTGAAAATTGCTGATAAGTTTAATTCATATTGTTTAAGGAATGTAAAATAAAGCAAATGGCTGTCTTCTTATTTTCATTCACTTTTGTATTATAAAATGCTATTTTTATTAACTTCTCTTTTATCTATATTGTCCTCTTTTTCTGTGATAAAATTTGTTGAACGCCGTTTAATAGGGGATAGGCATAATTTTTTTTATAATATTCCTTTTGTTGCATATAAACATAAAATTCTATAAAAACAATTTATACATGTTTACCGAATTAAATTTTATATTAAAATATATAAAATATGGAAGATCCAGGCCCCAGTACTTCCAAACATAGTCGAAAATATTGTTTAGTACCGATGTGCACAAATAGTTCAATTAGAAATCAAAAAAAAAAAATTTATATCATTACCTGATGGCGAAAAACCACAGAAAAGGCGAAATTTGTGGCTGAAAGCTATGAGGCGAAATAAAACCGATATTTCAGTAAAAAAGTAAACTTTATGTTTGTGAAGACCATTTTAATGTGAGTACAAATATTTTATAAATTATTTTAATAATAAATGCGTGAAAAATTGTTTAAAAACAAATACAAAACTCTCAAACAATACAATATACACACGTAAAGATTATGTTTAGTCTGTATCTGTGACGTCAAACCGCAGCAGTCTCAGTCGTTTTTACCCGGCAAGCTTCGCGGCGTGGTCGGCTTATTTCAAATTTACAATATTTTAATTAAAAAATTTGGCTATAATATTAATTAAAATGTGATTTTTGTTGTGTTAGGTGACATAACTAACATTAAAATATCAAAAAAATGTAGTTTTAAGGAAATATAAATTTTATGCGTATCCCCTATTGTCATTTTAACAGTAACACAAAAAATATACGTAACGTCATTGAATGTAAAGTCAAACTATTTATTGTCAAAATATTTAATGTCAAAATATTCAGTGTCAAAATTTCATCTCACTTTAGCTCTACAAATTTACGTATAGCTCTATCCCTCTTGCACCGTGTTACTATCTTCATAAGAAATACCAATACAAAAACAAAAAATTATGTTGCTAATAAACTATTAGTAGGATTTTGTAAGTTGGAAATCACCAATAAATTTATTAGCTTCATAAATATACAGTCTATTCCAAACGGTTAGGCGGAACTAAATGGGAATTTCGTTCTTTTAGGCTGTCACGAGAAGGGACCTTGCTTGGGTTATTTCATTTTTCATGTTGGAATGTCAAAATTTAAAATTACAACAATGAAACCATGGAAACGAATGACCTATGTCAAAATTAAATTATTTTTTTTATATATTTTAATGACAAAAAAATAAATAAATGGGAAATTTGTATTAAGAATGACACAAAAAATCAAAATATAAAGAAAATGACATTTTAAAATGATATTAACCTTAACTAAAAATATGTGTTGCAAGTATGATTTACAAAGCTTAAACAAAACGGCCGAAAAGCACGATTTAAACGATGAAAGTAACTAGATTGCAAAATCTAGTTCCGCCTAACCGTTTGGAACAGACTTTATGTCTAATATGTACATAAAGTCTGTTCCAAACGGTTAGGCGGAACTAGATTTTGCAATTTAGTTACTTTTATCACTTAAATCGTGCTTTTCGGCCGTTTTGTTTAAGCTTTGTAAATCATACTTACAATAAACATTTTTTGGTTAAAGTTAATATCATTTTAAAATGTCATTTTCTTTATATTTTGATTTTTTGTGTCATTCTTAATACAAATTTCCCATTTATTTATTTTTTTGTCATTAAAATATATAAAAAAAATAATTTAATTTTGACATAGGTCATTCGTTTCCATGGTTTCATTGTTATAATTTTAAATTTTGACATTCCAACGTGAAAAATGAAATAACCCAAGCAAGGTCCCTTGTCGTGACAACCTAAAAGAACGAAATTCCCATTTAGTTCCGCCTAAGCGTTTGAAACAGACTGTAGTACCTATTATAATATATATTTTACGTATATATGCTTATATTATGTACATATATTTATCAATAAAATGTTTTTTGACACCTATCTGTCAAGATCTGTCATTTTTATCCAATGGATAATATTTATCAGTTACAACTTATCCCATAGATAGTCAATTTTATCTATGGTTCGAAATACTGGGCCTTAGGGAGTTTATTAGGAACTGGAACTCTCGGCCCTAATACCCTTTTCACACTAGATCTTTAAGATCGGATGTTTAAGTGAATGAATCTTTAAACGCTAATGTGAAACCGTACGGCCTCGTCTAAACACGACCGATGTTTAAGACAGAGATCTGCGTCTTAAACTTCGCCCGCATTGCCAACTTAATTCCCATTATAAAAAAATACTCCTTGAATTTGTGCTTCTCTTCTTTTATCTATGTTCAGCTGTTATCATTTTATATATCGAGGTTATGAGAAAATTATTTGCGTTATTATTTAAATAAATATAAAAAATAAACTTCTCCTAACCTCGATATACAAAATAATGACAGAATAAATTCAAACGATATGAAATTATGTTGGCAATACATACTAGCTTTACATGGAGATTTCTTCTTCAAATTAAACATCAAGTGTGAAAGCAAACCGATATTAAACATCGATGAAGTTTAACAGGTTGAGCGCCATTGCGAAATTTTTGAAAATTTGCCCATGGACCAACCTCAGATCTGCATGCAATAGGTATTATTATTTGTAAAAAAGTATGTTACTTTGAAAGAAAAAACATTCTTTTAACGTTTTCTTGAAAAATAGCGCAGCGGGCATGATGACCGACGTGGTCCCGGCGTCCGATAAAGATACGTGGGACCACAGCGGTCACAATCAGCGGTCATTCATGCCAGTTGAAACTGATGCTTTCAACAAAAAATGCCGATGAGACAGTTACCGTTAACAGGAGAACTGGACCAATCCAAAAGCCTCAAGTTATAATGGAATACAATAATGGAAAATCTTCAATTGATTTGTCTGACCAGATGTCCAGCTACAGTAATGCCCTACGACGTACTCTAAAGTGGTACAGAAAAGTAGCAATTGAGCTTTTACTAGGAACAACTTTAGTAAATGCTCATTTTATTTATACTCATATAACTCACAGTAAAATAAGTATAACTGTATTTAGGGAGAAGGTAGTAGAAGGTTTGCTCAAGGCACAAGAAGAAAATCTGGAAACAGGCAACGAAAATAATTCTGGCAATGTTTGCACTCGATTGCTTAGGAATCACATAATGAGAAAAAAAGAAGGAAAAGCCAAAGAAACACGGAGATATTGTAGTGTTATAGAAAAAAGCAGAAGAATGAAATCACAAAAAATATGGTGAAGAAAGTAACTACATACTGTGCGGATTGTGTTGGCTATCCCCATATGTGCCTCGATTGTTTCAACCACAAGCATCATAAATAAACAATTTGTTTAGTTATTTTTTAAGTTTTTATGTTTATTCATTCCCAAAGAATTGTACTTTTAGTTCAATACATTTTCTAAAATTATACGAATCTCATTGATGACAATATTGTCATCCATGCTAATTCGTCGTTCAAGCAAAATACATTTTTGTAGCCTAATGTAAAATATACAATCTGTAGGACCATAGCGGTCATGCAGCAACACAAAATGCAAAGAAAGAGCGGTCACCATGGAAAGATCGCTTCCTAAAACGTAAGTATACTGGCGGGCATTATGACCGCCAAGACCTGTGGAGCTTGTCTCTCGATCGGGCATAATGACCGCCATGGCGCTTAACCTGTTAAGTTCAATCGTCTTAAAGATCTAGTGTGAAAAGGGTATAACTCTAATAAAACCAAATTTTTTGTGTTTAAAATGAATATATAAAAATAAATACCTTTAGTTCTCCAACTTCCTCCGCTTCTATCATCATCCCTTCTCCTATCATCATTCCTATCTCTTCTATCCCTTCTATCATCATCTCTATCATCCCTCCTAAACCCACCACGATCACCAAATCTATCCCCAAAACCTCCACGATCTCCAAATCTACGTTCTTCTCTATCAAACTCCCTGCGTCCTTCACCTTCCCGGCGATCGTCACGCCTGTCACGGTCATCTCTGCGTTCTTCCCGTCTTTCACCACCATCTCTACGCCAGGATGATTCGGCTGGTTTGTCACGTGTCTCACGTGATTCACGGGTTTCTCGTGGTTCACGGGCTGGAGGTTCGCGGGTTTCACGATCACGGTTATCCCGGGAATCACCACGGGGTTCCGGTTTTTCACCATCTCGCATAACACGACCTAAAAAAAATAAAGAGATTTACTACCATAATATTCATGAAATTGAAAAAAATACATAGAACAAATAAGATTTATTCTCTTATCAACAATTTTTATTGTATAGTTTTTTCTGTTAACCCATTAATGGCCAAAGGTTCGTATACGCAACAAAATCAATTGTTTTAATTTTATTGCATAATTAATTTACAAGCATTACTAGGATACAATAGCTTCGTGAATATTTTATTTCGCAGTTTATTTAAAGAGTATATTTTTTTAAATATTTTGAAATTGGTCAATTTTTGAAGATTTTACTGATTTATAAAACCAGGCATTTTCTATACACTTATTGGTAATATAAAAAATATATATACAGCATTGGCCATAAAGATAGCAACTTTTGATAATCCTATTTTATTTTTATTCTATTCAATATTTTTAAAATTAAAAAAATGTAATTCTTACCTTTAACAATCCTCTACATATATTATAGTAAAAAATTAAATTTTAATAGTAAAATCTATTTTTGTTTATAGTATTTATTATTTTTACCTGGACATAAAGATAGCAACTACTCTTAAAAATATCTTTTTTTTTTATTAATTAAGAAAATGAATTATTATTAACAGATCATTTTTAATATTTTGTATAGTAACCACCAGTATTTATAACTTCCCGACATCTTTTCGCCATTGATTCTAATAATTTCGTGATCATTTCATTATCAATATTAGACCAGGCACCCTGCAAAGCTTTAAACAATTCTTCAATATTTGAATGCGTTTTGTTTCTAATCTTTCTGTTGACAATCTCCCAAAGGTTTTTTATTGGATTTAAATCGGGTTACTGTGACGGCCAAGTCATTACGTTAATTTTTGAATCCTCGAACCATTTTTTTACCAACTTCGAAGAATGTTTTGTGTCATTATCATGCTGAAAAATATGTTTTAAATATAAACTCATCAGAATAAGGTTCCATAACATTTTGAAGGATGTCTATATATTTAAATCGATCCATTATTCCTTCAATGTGGTATAAGGACCCATACCATATCCCGAGAAACAGCCTCATACCATCACACCGCCTCCGCCATGTTTAACTGTTGGCAAGGTGTATTTTTGAACAAATCTTTTATTAGCAGGCCTCCTAACGTAACTTACACCATCACTTTTAAACAAATTGAACTTAGATTCATCACTAAAAATAACTTTTTTCCATTGATCCACAGTCCAGTCAATATGATTTTTAGCAAATTTTAATCGGGCGTTCACATTCTTTTTGGATAGAAGTGTTTTTTTAGCAGGAAGGCGACTAAAAAGATCCTCACTAACTAATCTTCTGCGAATAGTTCTTGTTGACATGTTTTCTTGATCCATTTGTGGCAAAAGGCCCAAAATTTCCTCCGATGACAGAAAGGGGTTATTGGTAGATAAATAAATAATTTTTTTATCAGTTCGTTTTGTAGTTTTTCGTGGCCGTCCTGGAATTTTTGAAACTTCAAACGTACCTTCTTCTCAAAATCGTTTTATAATTCGCGACACAGTAGATTTATGAACATTTAAATTTTGTGAAATCACATTTTGCAGCAGCCCGTCTTTAAAACCAGAAATTATGAAGTTTCTAATTTCACTTGAAACAGTTTTACTACGACCCATGATTGACAAATATAAACTGAAATATTACTTGTGCACAACATATTATTTATGGATAAAATCTGCATATAACAAGAAAATTCAAGTAGTTGCAATATTTTTGTCCAAGCAAAAATGAAGAAATAATTTATTATTAATCTGTAAGTCAGATTATTTGATTATTGATTGATGTAACAAACAAAATATGATTAAATTATAGAATTAAGAGTATTTATTTTCCAATATTATTATTAAAATTTGAAAAATTGAAAGATGTTAAAAGTTGCAATCTTTATGGCCAATACTGTATATATAGTCAAACCATATGAGAACATTGTTATGAATTATCTTATTTTGAAAAAATATAAATTTTATCTGTCATGTTGCTGTGTACATCATTCAAATTTCTGGGGTGCGTATACGCACCTTTGGCCAAATCAGTGAAATGTACATGCGTGATTCATCATCGACAAGTCTCATCTTGTCTTAGCCATCTAACCTATTGTTCATTTCTACTGTCTGTTCTTTCATAGTTCAGTATATGTATTTACAGAATAAGTATAGTGAAAAGAAAAATTAGTTGTACAGTTGTCAAATGATAGTAAAATTTCTTAATTGGTCACGACTAGCAGATGCTCTTATGCAGATACTGTTAGAGAAGCAACAAATACAAACTATGGGCGTCCTTCAAAAAACAGTTTATCAGATGTCATCAGATTTGATAATATTGGTCATCTGATAGGAGGCATGAAACGAATGTAAAAAAATGCAGTTTGTGTAAGAACAACTCCATTTATTTATGTGTAAAATGTAAAGTACATCTGTGCCCGGAGTGTTTTGAAATGTTTTATTCCAAATAAGTTCATATTTCATTCATAAATAAAATAATTTGCTTATTACATGTTTACAACTGACTGGAATGCGGAACTAACAAATCACAATACCGAAAATGCTGATGCAGGGGTTGACAACATTTATTGCATAATTTATACAATACTTGATGATTGCGTGCCAAAAACCAGGTCGCTGTCAACATCAAAATAAGACACCTAGATTACCTAAAAGAATGTGAGTCCAACATCTCCACAAACCCAAACCAGTTTTCGTCGTACTATCAACACACTAAAACCAAGATCCTCTATAGGGGAAGACCTTATTCCTAATATATAATCAAAGCCTGTGCACATGCCCTAGTGAAACCATTGCATTATTTATTCAATATATGTATATTACTATATAATAACATGTAATTATTATCATTGAGTCTGTTAATTTGTACATTATTCTGTCCAGACATTGCGACAAGCTTCAGCTTAGTGAAGCTGGACAGAATGATAAAAATAGTATATATAAATAAGATTGTCAATAAGTATAAAAATTAGGTCTAAGAAATTATAATAGGTTTTGGAAATAAATTTTCTTATTTACATTTATAACATAGGTCAATGTAAAAAATGTAAATAAAGTTATTATTATTATTACTTATATTGTTATTAGCCAAGGGTGCGTATATGCATCCTTATATTCCTGTAGAGTTAAGCATATATATTTTTTCAAAATGCAATAATTGTCTAAGTCAGCGTTCCCCAAAGTGTGAGTCGCGACCCGACACCGGGTCGAAGAATAATTTTGCCGGGTCGGGAAAAAAATTGTAAAAACAAAAGATTTTTTCTGTAAATATTATTTTTTTTTACGTCAGTTAATCACTAGAGTATTGTGTATTTGTGCTCTTTATTACTATACTATATTCTTTATTGCTATACTATACTCTTTATTACTATTGTCAACTGACAATAACTGAAGCGCCTCTAGTGAGATTTTGAGAAACTGACGGTTGTAGGATAGTCGAGTTTGCGACAAGCATGGGAATATGTTCTTAGAAGTGGAAAGACAGTTAAAGACCATTTTAGAGTGTGTTCCCGTGTGTTTCAATAAATATCACATGAAGATACCATTGAACCTGTCAAAAATATCCTACCAAAGTCAGCCATGATGTGTATGCAGTAGCGCCTCTATCGGTAGTGTCAGATGCCAATAAAGCTACTACTTTAAAATAAAATTTGTTTTGTAAATAATTTTTTTTTTCATAAGGTGGGTCGCGAAAAATTTTAAAACCTCGTACCGGGTCGCGGTCAAAAAAGTTTGGGAACCGCTGGTCTAAGTTGATGTATTTCAATTAATTTGCATTACAAGTTTTGTGAAAAATATTTTTTCTTAATAGCTTGTTATTAATGGGTTAAGATAGTACTGTTTATAAAAGAAATATTTTAAGTTTTTTTAGTACCAGTTTTAACCCAGAAACACCCCCTAAGAAATCAAATTTTGAGATACCATGCTTATATTTGATCCTGGTTCTACTCTATTGTACCAAATTTCATTAAAATACGTCCAGCCGTTTTTAAAAACAGATATAACCTCCAATTTTATTAATTATTATAGCAATTTGTTTTTCTATTTTTATTTAAATATACCAAAAATTATATTTATATTCGATTTTATTGTTATTTATTAACTATAATACAAATACCCATCACCTTAACCCTTTACTGCATGAATTTTTATTTTTGGCTAAAATAATTCATGGGCATTAGGAATTAGTTCTTATTGACAGAAAAATTAATTCAAAAAATATATTTAAAATATTAATTATTATTTTTATGAAAAAATAATAATTTAGGGTTTGTGCCATACATGGAACATTATGATTCTACATTATGTTACAAAAGAAAATGATTCCGTATTATTTGCTCGTCAATTGCTAGGTGTTCTTCATTAGGGATTAAAAGCAGTCGCTCTCGAATTTTTGAAAGAAAAGGTCGTATCTTCTAGTTGTCCTTTCTCAATAAATTCAGAGTTATCGTTGAAGTGCAAATTCCGCTTGATATCCTCAAATCTATTGCAGCCCAATACTTGAGATACTGCAGGATCCATTGCTGTGTATGTGCCATATATGAACATTCATGAAATAACGTTCTGATTCAGTTTTCAAAGTAAAATAAAAAATAAAAATCGGAATGTGCCATATATGGCACACTATGCGGTAAAGGGTTAAATTTTATATAAATCAGTATAAAATTTCCTTAGGTTTTTATTTATAATTAATTCAGTAGAACTGTCTTGAAATAAATATCTATTATGAAAATAGTCAATAAAAATATTAAAACGTGTAACATGTATATTAATTGTGTATGCTAGTTTGTACTGTTCGCTCTGATTTGTCAGAAGTTACGAGACAACCTTTTGGATACAACAATGCCCGATGGCGGCGCTACGAGCGCTGTGAACAGCTGATGAAACGAGTAATGTGAAAGTTGTCCATATTTGTTTACATGTTAAATCATCGATTTGCAATGGATAATAAACAGCTATCCTTATTAAATTATTTAATTTTTTTAAGTGCAACACCTTCTTCTAGGTGTGTAGTTGAAGGAGAAGAGTTGTTAAACGCCGGAAATCTTATCTTGTGCGGAATTTTGGACAAAAATGATGAGCATGTCGACATATGTGGGTTATGTTTACAAACAAGCAGTTTGAGAACACCACCTCACGAAGTCACTGGGAAATTAAAATTTAGTAATGATGTTGAAGTTTTAAATATGTCCTACACATGTAAAGCAGGAACTACATGCAAACACATTTCAGCTATCCTATTATTTTGTGCCAGGTGGTTAACAAACCAAAATGAAAGAAGCCAAGATCAGGGCATTGATTGATTGTGAAATATATGATTTATCTTTTTTTTGTGTGGTTTCTGTTGGTTTTACTTTTTGTTCCAGAAACAATATATTGAGTATGGAAATATTAACCAGCACAGATTTAAAATGCCTGTGGTCTACTTTTAAGAAACCTGTCTTACAACAGTATGAACCGAAACCTCTGTTAGAAACTCCTTGCCTAAATAAATTGATTAAAAACAAAAGCAGGCACTGAAAGTTCAGTGAAAATGTATTAGAAAAGCTGCGTACAGAATTTGAGACCGCTTGCCCTAATTCTGCATTAAAATTACCCGGGTAGATATTTAATTATGTTCGAGAAGGATTTTTATAATTTAGTGTTTGTTTTTTATTTAATTTGTTTAATAAATACTAGTTTGTTATTATCACTTCCACAGCACCAAATTTATTAACAGTTCACAAATTGTTTCTCATTTGGAAAATAGTGGAAGTAAATATTTTTGTTACTTCCTTTTCTAGAGTGACAGCCAAACACACACCAATTTGTGTTATAATAACTCATTATAACATAAAGTAATATAAAAAAGAATAATAATTGCTATCAAAAGTTAATATAACAAACAAACTGCAACACTAACTTTTAAAAGCAATACAAACTAGACGAGAAAACACATGTAAACCAGATGTAAACAATAAACTATTACTCGTTTCGCTTAGTTCAGTTATAGTCCGCTTGGCGTCACTTCATAGCGCTGTTGAGCCCATTAGTTTAAAACAATCTTGCCACTGCTCTACACGATTTAAACGAAATAAAAAAATTACTTACTTCCTCTCCATGGTTCACTCTTTTTAGGTTCACTCCTTTCTCGTTCCCTCTCTCCTTTTCTCCAGCTGGTCTCTTCCTTTTCTTTATCTTCCCTTCCACCTCCTCCTCTCTCTTCCCGTCTCTCTTCTCTCCTTTCTTCACGACGTTCAGGAGGACCACCGCGACGCCAAGAGGACGTCTGTTCTCTCTCTTTTTCGCGCTCTCTGTCCCTTTCTTCCTGTAAACGACGTTCAACTTCTTCTTCTTTTTGACGGGCTTTAGCAGCAGCTCGTTCTGCCATTTCCAAATGAGCCCTGATTTTAAATAAAAAGGTCAAAATTTTAGAAATAGTAAAGCTACATTCACAGGTCTAAAATTAATAATCTATATACTATGAGTTGTTCACTGTTGTTACTGTACGGTAGTCAGCGAATCAGTGCATTTGCGTCACTGGAAACGTCACATGTTTTTGTGACGTCACATGTTTTTGTGACGTCATATTTAGTACGTTTATATTCATCCATTTAAAGAATATAATATTCGTACGCTGTCACTTGTATCGTAATTAAATGAAAATATAAGAATAAGAACAGAATACAAACAAATAAACTATTCTAATAGGTTAAGTAGTCCTAAAAAGGGCTAAAAAGCTATGCACTACACACAATATCAAATGGAAATCTATAAAATATCTATAAGAAAATATATAACTAAACACAAAACTGCTAAATAAACAACAAACTAAATAAAAAATTGATGTGAAGTGTGAATTTTCACACATTGAAGAGTTTCGCAAGTATATAATAAGTGAAGGCGGCATGCTGAGTGTGTAGGACAAATTTTGCTTTGTAGTAATAACGAAAAATTGATGTGAAGTGTGAATATTCACACATTTCAGGGTTTCGCAGGTATATAATAAGTGAAGGCGGTATGCTGAGTGTGTAGGACAAATTTTACTTTGTAGTAATATAATAAGACTGGTTATTAAATTTACGCTCATAAAAATTAAATACAACATTTGTCAAAATATAACTAGAATTTTGACAAAATAATTTCAACATAATAAAAATGCAAAAAAAAAACAGAAAAAATAAAATTCACTCCGTACTCGAACTCGAAACCCTTCGTCTTCCAGCCAGTTTAAGAGCGCTCTAACGCATGTAGCCATCGAACGCTATGCATGTGAGTGTCTTACATTGGTATAACTTTTGTACTTTGTGAACCAAAAACCACAAAAAATGCGTTATTTTCCAAAAACATAATCTGATCAAAAATTCCTGTTGTACTATTTCGGTTCACACCAATATACATTACTTAGAATTTTTTTAGATTTTTAGTTTAAACCATCTGGGCTACAGGGTGTGGGACAAAATTTTTTTTGCACATTTTTGGCAAAAATCGCATCAAAATAATTTATTTTGCAAAAATAAAAATTTGATCGTTAATCCACGTACTAAGGGCTTTCATTTAATACCCTACTCAGAATTTTAAAAAAATATTTTTGTTTTCGATGAGCACATATTTGTTTATATTTTTAGGGGGGTATGTTTTTTAGATGTTTTAGTATTTTTCCTATGTGCGGGTCAAAGAGTTGTATAAGCATGCCAAATTTCAACTCTCTAGGTTTAGCCGTTTGGCTACAATTTTTACCGAACAGACAGACAGACAGACAGACAGACAGACAGACGACAAAATGACGGTATAAGGGTTTTTTGGTCATACCTACAAAACCCTAAAAAATGAACGATATTTTTAAAATTATTTATCGTCTGTAAATCTAAGAGCTTTAAAAACAAATTTTATGTTAAAATATTTTTTTCTCAATTTTAATTCGAATACCTAATACCAATATTTGGGTTTCTAAATATGTGCAGTATTTTTTTTTTTTTTTTTTGTATATATATAGCAAGGTTCATTAATATTTTGAAAATTGTGCCTATGGCTTCCATTGGTTGTTTTAAGATGCTCCGCCTCTCTGGTTTCGTATACATGACATATAGAATGAAAATATAATTCCAATTGGTTATTAAATTTAAGCTCTTAAAAATTAAATGCAACATTTGCCAAAATATAACTAAAATTTTGCCAAAATATAACTAGAATTTTGACAAATTAATTTAAACAAAATAAAAATGGAAAAAAAAAAACAAAAAATAACATTGTCTCCTCTGCCCGGAAGCGAGCAAGCTAACCATTAGACCAGGATACGCCTTTTAATATAGTGTGTTACATAACTATAACTTTTGTGCATCGTCAACCAAAAAAACAAAAAAATGCGTTATTTTCCGAAAACATAATCTAATCAAAAATTCCTGTTGTACTATTCCGGTTCACACCAATGTACATTACTTAGAATTTTTTCAGATTTTTAGTTTAAACCATCTGGGCTACAGGGTGTGGGACAAATTTTTTTGCACAATTTTGGCAAAAATCGCATCAAAATAATTTATTTTGCAAAAATAAAATTTTGATCGTTAATCCACGTACTAAGGGATTTCATTTGATACCCTACTCAGAATTAAAAAAAAATACATTTTTTTCGATGAGCACATAGGGGAAACACTACAGTTATTGGACAGTTAAGGAATTTGGAATTTTAAAATATTCGTAAAATTCATATTTTACAAACTACGTTTCAGAGACAGGAGATTTGTAAAGTATAACCATTACTTGTTCCATTGCATATATTAAATTTATATTAAAATTTAAATTACCAAATTTTAGTAACAAAATATAAATATACTGCAAAATGCACAATTATTGGACAATTATTATAGTTACTGGACAGATGAAATTAGTTATTGGACACTTTAAAAAAACGAATTTAAGTAATAAAAATAATTTATATTTGCTTTTTGGTAGCTTTTACTTTGGATGAAGAAAAAAAAAATAATAATATATGATTTAAAAAAAGTACTTATTACATTTTTTTATTTTCATTTTGGTATAAATTTAATAATTCTTCACTATTCGCGTTATAGTAATATTTTGAATTATTAGAATCATTGCTGGTATTATTTGATAAACAAATGTTCGATTCTTCTTTATAGCATTGATGACATGCGAAGAGATGTGTCTCTCGTGAAGATTAGGGACACGTGAAATATGGATTATTCTTCTTCGTTTTAATTACTTGATTCTGTTTTTTAGCAGCTCTTTTTTTTCGCGTGTTCTTTTCTTTATGGTTTTCTTTCTTTATTTTCCTCTTCTTTAAAAGTTCGTTTCACTTCGTACATTTTTTGATATTTTTTAGCCGTAATGGTAAAAGACTCTATATTTTCCTTATTTTTGCGTGCTGGTGTCTCGGGCATAACTAGATAATTTGCTATAAATAGCGAGTGAACTCTCTTGATTTCTGGTCCTGATTCAGAAGTACTGAAATCATGATTTTTTGTTTCACAGATAAATGCAGGCTATTTTGTATAGGAGTACCATTATTATTAATTGAAGACTGGACATTCGCATGTTGTATAACAATATTTTCAATGATACTTTTTTGTCTGCTAGGTACAGAAATACAAAATAAAATTCCTGTTTTTATCATTATCGTTTATTGTATTTTGAAAATGTTTCCAAATTTGGTACAAATCCAGCAAGTTTCCATCTATTTCATTATAAAAAAATTCATCAAGTGTTCTAATATTCTTGATTCTTTCTATACCCACAATATTAATAAACTCTCCATAATTAATAGATACCTATTGGATAGTTTCAGGTAAAATATTATTATCATCATTTGATTTTGCTTCGCCTAAATATTTGGTATAGTCTATAGCGTCTGGATTAAAGGGATGTAATTCGCAAGCCGTAAACCCATTAATAAGAGTTTCTGGTTTAACATTTTCTTTAATAGCTGTTTGTAAAAGAGGAGTAAAGGTTTTGAAAAGAACGTGCCAAAAGAAGATACTTAGTTACTGGACATATAAATTACAGTTATTGGACAGGTGTCCAATAACTGTCCCAAATGAGCAAAATTTGTAATAAAAACTACAGTATGTTTCATATGCAGCCATTGCTAATTTAGCCAGTTTTCATTAAATTTGAGGGAAACATAGTTATTGGACGCTCGTCCAATAACTAAATATTAGTATTTTATTGATACAGTTATTGGACAATGTCAGTATTAGAATTGAGGTGAGAAAAAAACGGCAAACTTGATTCTAATATCCTAAATAATACCTCAAATAACATTTAATATACTGTAATATATTTTATTTCGATCGCTGGAATAAATATGAAATTTTACCCCCTCAACGAATCCTTAACGAAAACACAATGAATATGACTCTTAACACCACTCTTACATGAAGTGCCAAAATACGCCATACAATGTTGGTGACGATATTGTGAACTAATTTATTTTTGAGAGAAACATGCTACTGCACCCATCTATGAATTCAAAATTTAATTTCAAAAATAATAATTCTTAATATTACAAGTTATGTGCAACATGTCCAATAACTGTCACTGTCCAATAACTGTAGTGTTTACCCTATTATTTGTTTATATTTTTAGGATATTTTTTTAGATGTCTTGGTATTTTTCCTATGAGCGGGTCAAAGAGTTGTATAGGCAACTTTGTAGGTTTAGCCGTTTGGCTACCTTTTTTACCGAACAGACAGACAGACAGACAACAAAATGACGGTATAAGGTTTTTTTGGTCATACCTACAAAACCCTAAAAAGGTTTTTAGAAATTACTATAAGTTAGATATGTGAACACAAGTATTAAAACACATCAGAACGTACTATAAAATGTCAAATGTAAACATTGTTTTATTTAACGATACCAATACAGATGTCCCTATATTAAATAAACACTTTTAAAATGCGTAAATCTTCAAAATGACTATCGAACACAAACTAAATATGACTTCAAAAAGTATGTTTTAGTAAAATAAAAGAGTGAAGAGCAATATTAGTCTATAATTCACATGCAAAAAAATCGATTTAGTTATTTTTTCGCCACTAAGTTTGTCATTGCAGTTATGACGCAAAATGGCCAACTGTGTTGATTGAACGACTGACACAAAGCACAGCGTTTAGTCAACTAATTTTAGAGCTGTGAACGTAGCTAAAGTATAAACATTTCTTACAAGTATATTATTATACAAGGAGTACAACAGGGTGGAAATTTAAGCCCATTGTTCTTTATACTGCTACTCGATGAAATAATAAAGATAGCCGAACACCATGGTGTAATGGTTAATATACTGGCGTGTTGACTGTTAGACCTGGGTGGCTCGGGTTCGAATCCCGGTGATGGCATGTCAACAAACCTGTTAATAAACACTGCAATAGATTATAAACTAACCTTTCTTTCTTCTCTTGTTCTTCTCTTTCAACCTTAAGTCTCTCTTCACGCTCTTTCCTTTCCTGTTCTTCAATCTTCCTTCTTTCTTCCTCTTCCCTCTTCTTTTCTTCTTCTCTCTTCCTTTCAGCTTCCACTTCTTTTTCTTTCTGCCATTTAATTCTCCTATCTTCTTTGCGTTGTTGTTTACGTGCTGCTAAACGAATCTTCCTTTCTTCATTCAAGAGATCCTCGTAATCCTTCAATTTATCTTCATAAACGATATTTCTTTCGCTCTTCAACTTGAGAAGGAAAGCCTCGCGATCTACTTTCATACGAATGAGTCTTTCACGATTTGCAACAGCTAATTTACGTTCTTCCATTGCTTGGTTAATGCGTTCCATTTCTTGCTGTTCCCAGAATTTCTGATCTTGTACCTTAGAAATAAAGGAGGTATTTAAAAATCTGATACAAATAAAAAATAAAAGAACATAAAATTGGAAACTTTTACAACATTTAACAACACCGCTAATACCCTTTTCACACTAGATCTTTAAGATCGGATGTTAAAGTGAATGTATCTTTAAACGCTAATGTGAAACCGTATGGCCTCGGTTAAATACAAGCGATGTTTAAGACAGAGATCTGCGTCTTAAACTTCGTCCGCATTGCCAACTTAAATTCTATTATAAAAAAATACTCTTTGAATTTGTGCTGTCAACATTTTATATTATCATAAACAAGAATACTGTATTATATCAACGTTATAAGAAGTTTATACTTATTATTATAATAAAATTATTTATTTTAATAATGTGTTTAATAAAATACAGAGCTACAATAATTGAGATAAAATGTATCGACTTACATGTTAATACAGGTGTAATATATTCTTTATTGTAGTGTCTTTATTTTAGAATGAAATGAAATATCCTTATTTGTTTATTATAATTCAAAATGTGCGTCTGCGCAGACAGTTCCAAACTGGTAATTTCATGACGGTAACTTAAGGACAAAATTACTGTAGCTGATGACAGCACCAGAGATTTAAACATCAAGTGTGAAAGCAAACCGATCTTAAACATCGGTGAAATTTAAGTTCACTCGTCTTAAAGATCTAGTGTGAAAAGGGTATAACATAGGGGAAATTTTTTAGATCGCAGCGCCATATGCGGCAAAGCTGGAACACTCGAAAGTGACATTAAACTGTTACTCGTGTATTTGTTTACATGGTGAAAATGAACACGAGTTGTATTTTTCCTGTTTTCCGAGCTTTTTTTTTATTCAAAGGTAATCTACGATTTACAAGATATGTAATAATATACTATTCTAAAGAAATTTCAAGGAAATTTTTAGTTTTTCATTGTATTTTTAATTCTTTTTGACTGTTTGTCAATATAATAACAACAAAAATATGGTAAATATATTAGTAAAAATTAATATCTCTGTCTGAAAAAGTAGAAGGGCCTTTTAATATATCAACTGATGATTTAGGCAAATTTTGGGTGGGGTAAATGCTTTTTTTCTTGGACGTAAAAAATCCCTTTCCATAAAAAACAACGAGTAAACATACATGCATGGGCTTGGATTTTTCCCCATTTTTAGTTTTTGGGTCCATAAAAACCTACGATCCACTTTCTCTCTGCCTCCAAACATCGTTTCAATTGATATTTTTTTCGATTTAGGTAAATTATGGAATGTTTAAGAAGGATTCTTCCTTATTCACGATTTACATTACGGCACACAACAAAATTGATTGTTTTTTTTTCCATGATTCACAAAAATAAAACACAAACAACAAAAAAACACGTATTTCTCCATTGAACAAAATAAAACAATGTCACTTTCGTATCTTCCGCAAATTGCCACCAGATGTCAGGGCGCTTAGGAAGTTTCCCCTATATGAAAAACTCGTATGATTTACAAAAATCAACAAAAAACAAATGACCATTTGTAGAAAACTGCGTCTTCACAGATCAGCGCGTTTTAGAGCTGGCAACGTCGACAAGCAAGAAAATGATAGCGTCATTGTGTAAATCCATTAGAGAGTATGAAAAAAAACTACCCCATATGTCCTGCACTGCAAACTCACCTTTGAACGGACTATAGTTTGATGCAATTTTAAAGTACGAAGGATGTTTCCAAAGTTCTAGAAATTTAGCTATAATTTTTATTATTTTGTTAATTTTCGTCAATATTACAATGTAGTTGTTCAACATAATCTCCATTTAACTGAATACATTTATCCCAACGATAAACTAAATTTTTTAAGCCATCCTCAAGTATCAGACCTATTGAGTTTCTGTTCTGGTCCCAACAGCCTTGGCACCCAGCGCGGCGAAACCTTGCTAACGCCCAAACAATCATGCAAGATGTCATGAACTTGTCGTGTACCTATCCCTAGGCGCACACTAATTTGACGAATAGTCATTCGCCTGTCCTCTTTCAGTAGGTCTTCGACGGCAGTAATGTTTCTTTCATTTACCGACGTGCTTGGACGCCCACTGCGTGGATCGTCTTTTAGTGATGTTCTACCGGTTTTAAAACGATCGATCCACCGATAAACAGTACTTTTGGATTCTGCAGACTCACCAAATACTCCTTGCAGACGCTGAATAATTTCTGTTTTCACACCTTCTTTCCACAAAAAGAAAATTATTGCTCTTTGAGATTTTGCTGCGTCTTCCATGGTTTCAAAAACAGTGCTATGAAAACGCGTCTATATCAGTCGAACACCTAAATCAGACTGAACAATATTGCACTAGATAGT
Organism: Liopterus haemorrhoidalis; assembly: GCA_963971575.1. Lineage (NCBI taxonomy): Eukaryota > Metazoa > Arthropoda > Insecta > Coleoptera > Dytiscidae > Liopterus > Liopterus haemorrhoidalis. The sequence continues at coordinate 26,878,796 of OZ020625.1, forward strand.
TGCATAAACATGTCAAGACTTGTCTGGCACCAATAACATTGCCTATAAGTTCTGCGTAATTTAATTATAGCACAATTCCCAGAATTTAGGAAACATCCCTCGTATAAATAAGATTTTAAATTCAGTTTTTCTTATTAAAAATATTTAGGAGGACACTGTCCCAGCCTTCAACGTCGTTATAAAAGATATTCACTGTACGTAGATTTTAGTCTCCAATTTTATTAATATAGAAAATTGTTTAAAGTGTATCCATACCTGTTTTTCTTCCATGCTTTTCTGGAGTAATGGGATTTCTTCCAATCTCTTGGCCCTTTCCAAATAATCCACTTTCTTTTCTTGACTCTTCAGTTTGGCTTGAAGTTCTCTTCTTTCCTTCTGCAGTTCTTCTGCTTCTCTAGCCGCTATCTGTTCAGCATCAAGTTTCTTGATTTCATCTTCATCAAGTTTTTTAAGAACCTTCTGTCCATGAGAAGTCTGGGAAATTTGTTGCATCTTTTCTTTAAGATGTCTGTCTTTAATTTGTTGAATTTCGTTTTGTTGACGTTTTCGTTCTCTCTCTTCTCTTTCTTGTTCCAATCTATAAAATAAAAATAAGAAATAAATTACAACTTTTGCTATGTATTAGAAGCATTTTATATTTTAATTTTTTCGCTAAATTTCCTTGCATGCCCCATGCAAGGACTAGAAGCCTGAAGTGCCGCCCAGTAAAAAAATAGATGTGTAGTGTGAATTTTCACACATTTCAGGGTTTTGCAGGTATTTAATAAGTGAATGATGATTATTTGGGATGCCAAAACAAATTTTATATTAAAATATTTTTTTTGTTAATTTTAATTCGAACTCCTAATACCATTATTTAGGTTTCTAAATATGTGCAGTATTTTTTTTATATAGCAAGGTTCATTAAGAATTTTAAAAATTGCGCCTATGGCTTCCATGCTTGTTATAAGTTCCGCCCCTCTGATTTCGTGTACATTGAAACAAAATTAAATTATAATTTAAACAATTTCGACTGGTTATTAAATTTAGGCTTTTAAAAATTAAATGCAACATTTGCCAAAATATAACTAGAATTTTGAAAAAATAATTTACAATATAAAAATTTTAAAAAAAAACAAGAAATAATATTGTCTTTTCTCGCAGGGTTCGATCCCTTTCGGATCGAGTTAGTTGGGTGAAACGCCAGCGTCAAAACCATTACACCAACATACATATTCCATTGTACCGTGTTACAAAGCTATAACTTGTGTACATTACTAGCAAAAAAATCACAAAAAATGCGTTTTTTTCCAAAAACGTAATCTGATCAAAAATTCCTGTTGTACTATTCCGGTTCACACCAATGTTACTTAGAAATTTTTCAGATTTTTAGTTTAAACCATCTGGGCTACAGGGTGTGAGACAAATTTTTTTTGCACAATTTTGGAAAAAATCGCTTCAAAATAATTTATTTTGCAAAAATAAAAATTTGATCGTTAATCCACGTAGCAAGGGCTTTCATTTAATACCCTACTCAGAATTATATATTTTTTTTTTTTTCGATTAGCACATATTTGTTTATATTTTTAGGGGGATATGTTTTTTAGATGTTTTAGTATTTTTCCTATGTGCGGATCAGAGTTGTATAAGCATGCCAAATTTCAACTCTCTAGGTTTAGCCGTTTGGCTACAATTTTTACCGAACAGAAAGACAGACAGACAGACAGACAGACAGAAAGACAGACAGAAAGACAGACAGACAGACAGACAGAAATACAGACAGACAGACAGACAGACAGAAAGACAGACAGACAGACAGACAGACAGACAGACAGAAAGACAGACAGACAGACAGACAGACAGACAGACAGACAGAAAGACAGACAGACAGACAGACAGACAGAAAGACAGACAGAAAGACAGACAGAAAGACAGACAGAAAGACAGACAGAAAGACAGACAGAAAGACAGACAGACAGACAGACAGACAGACAGACAGACAGACGACAAAATGACGGTATAAGGGTTTTTTGGTCATACCTACAAAACCCTAAAAAGTAGTTTTTTTTTCTCTAAATTGTCACGTGATTAAAATTATAAAGCTAATACCCTTTTCACACTAGAACTTTAAGACGAGTGAACTTAAAGTTCACCGATGTTTAACATCGGTTTGCTTTCACACTTGATGTTTAAATCTCCACTGTCATCAGCTACAGTAATTTTGTCCTTAAGTTACCGTCATGAACTTACCAGTTTTGAACTGTCTGCGCAGACGCACATTTTGAATTATTATAAACAAATATGGATATTTCATTTCATTCTACAATAAAGACACTACAATAAAGAATATATTACACCTGTATTAACATGTAAGTCGATACATTTTATCTCAATTATTGTAGCTCTGTATTTTATTAAACACATTATTAAAATAAATAATTTTATTATAACAATAAGTATAAACTTCTTATAACGTCGATATAATACAGTATTCTTGTTTATGATAATATAAAATGTTGACAGCACAAATTCAAAGAGTATTTTTTATAATAGAAATTATGTTGGCAATGCGGATGTTTAAGACGCAGATCTGTCTTAAACATCGCTTGTATTTAGACGAGGTCATACGTTTTCACATTAGCGTTTAAAGACACATTCACTTTAACATCCGATCTTAAAGTTCTAGTGTGAAAATGGTATAAGACAGTATTAAAGATGAACCAACCTTTTTTGTTCAGCTAACATTTGCTGCCTTTGTATCTCCTCCTGCCTTCTTAATTCCTCCTCCTCTCTAACAGTATTCAACCTTTCGATATACTCTTTACGATCTTCAATAATCTTATGCCGTTGAAGAATTCTTTGATGTTCCCTGACTTTGGTATCATGATAATGCTGTACCATTTGTGTACGTAGTTTTTCACGTTCAACTTTCTTCTTATTCGGATAGATAACATTAATGCTCTCGTAAAGAACAGTAGCCATGTTGATAAGTTGATTACGGATCTGTTCGGAAGGCATTACTTGTAAAGTAGGACCTTCTGGACGGTCTTCACGTTGGGATTCAGAAAGATCCATTCCAAAATGAATGCAACGTTTACCTAAAATTAATTAAAAAAAGTTTAATTTAATAATTTAAAAAAATCCAAGAACAAAAAACCATTAAGGATATTTTCCAAATTTATAATCTTATTGTTTCTAAATTTTAGAGGTTGTTATACTTGTTCGTTAGTTAATTTTCAACGTTCATAGCATGCATACATAAAAACATGGCTGTTAAAATCTTAGCGTCAGAAACTGACGTTAATTTTTTTAACACCATTTTTAACCTAAATGATATTCGCTAAACATATATGTGTTAATATTATAGCGCGGCGGCGTTAAAATAGCCAGTTAACGTTCTACAATAAGCGCCTACCGAAACGGTGGCTTTAAAAGTTAACGCTAGTGTTTAGTTTGCAAAAATGGCTGATCCTATTTAAGTAAATGTCATGTTATTTAAAAAAAATGAATAAAACACAAGACAACTTTCTATTACTTTTTAAAGTTAATTCTTTACAGTAGAGATAAGAATGACGCTTTATAATTTTTGTTATACAAGTTACCCAGACGCAAGATCAAGTAATTGTATAGAAAGGAAGTAAATGGAGTATTGGAGAGCAGTTTTGGTTTTTGTTGAGACACAGAACTTAAAATTATAATCCTCTGAAAGCTACAAAACTTCACTTATGCCTCCGCCGTGTTTCAAAATATCGCAGTACATTTTAATGGTGTATTATTTGAAGAAACAATTGATGAGATTGATAATGACGATCACAAAAGTGTTATTCCAGGGTAGAAATAGAGTAATAAATCAAATTTAATAATTAATATCACCGAACACCTTTTTAAAAATAGAATGGAACATATAATTCACATATTATTAAAAAATTAGATAAACTGTTATAATACAATGTAGTATATAAATTGACTAAACAAAAGTTGAATAAAGTTATATTTTTATTTAATACACTGTGGAAACCAGTTATGAGTATCACAGGACCAAACATTTCTGTTCCATTTTTAAAATAAATTTCGCCACTGAATATGTAATTCAACACCGAAATATTAGGTTAAGATTCTCTTGGAATTTGACTAAATAAATACTCCTGTTAAAATTCAATGTAACAGCGCATGCGCGTGCAGTTAATATTAGCCTCTCTACAGGGTGAGATAGCGCCTCGCGTTAATAAATATTGTATTAACGCTTACCTTAACAAATGCTCTTACAGAATAGCATTTTTGGATAATGACGTTAGACATGGAGTTAAAATAAAAATATTAACCTGACGCTAATTTTAACGCATTTCTTACAGAATAACCCGATAAAACGTTAGATAAACGTTTACATATTATGGAATCAGATAGATTAGTAAGTATTAACATTCAATATTAACATTCCTTTCGAAGAAAAAAGAAATTAAAATAATTAGAAAATCAAAAAATCAGCTGTGGCCACCACAGGACCGACCGCCATCATAAAGTACTTCATAAAGTAATACATTCTAGCAGCAGAGTAGAAATAACTTGGCCTAATATTTTCTAACAGAGATATTATTTATCATGACCATGGAAACGTTACATATAAGTAGGAAAAAATTGAGAAAAATTTCGCAAAATTTTACAAAAATTATTCGAAATTTTTCGTTTTATCAAAACACGTCTCAAATAAAAGTTATTAATTATTGCTTTTATAGCAACTTTTGTTCAATAATTTTTTTCGAAATATTTTTCTGTTGTGAAATATTCATAAAAATCTTAAAATCGACACGAGTAAACTCCCATTTTTAGTCAACCGATTTTTACCAAAAGTTGATCAACTCGTGCCATTGATGGCAGAAGCTTAAATATGAAGTTTCATAAAAATCCTTTCAGCCGAAGACAGACAGACAGACAGACAGACAGACAGACAGACAGACAGACAGACAGACAGACAGACAGACAGACAGACAGACAGACAGACAGACAGACAGACAGACAGACAGACAGACAGACAGACAGACAGACAGACAGACAGACAGACAGACAGACAGACAGACAGACAGACAGACAGACAGACAGACAGACAGACAGACAGACAGACAGACAGACAGACAGACAGACAGACAGACAGACAGACAGACAGACAGACAGACAGACAGACAGACAGACAGACAGACAGACAGACAGACAGACAGACAGACAGACAGACAGACAGACAGACAGACAGACAGACAGACAGACAGACAGACAGACAGACAGACAGACAGACAGACAGACAGACAGACAGACAGACAGACAGACATCATGCTAAAAATAGTCAAAACGTTATGTAGGGACCTCAATTCGTGGAGATCCATCGAAATCTCGAAATGTCAAAATCGGTATGATCACAATACCTCCCTTATACAAGGTGTCTCAAAAGAAATTTTATATTTATTTATCTTACTGCGTGAACGCAACGTATCCGAGGGGCGCGGGGGTTATGTCAATCGGTAGCCTGGCTCTTGGGAATTGAGTCGCTATGGAGCGTTTCTCGGGAGCAGACCGCGCGTTATGCGTGCGAGAGTTTTACAAAAACGGTGATTCGGCGACTGTAGCGCGTAGAAAATTCTGCAGTATTCAAGGTTCTCGTCACTTAAATGATGCGCCAAGCATTCCTCTCATTCGACATTGGGTTAAAAAGTTTGAAGAGACTGGTACAACGCTGGATAAATCAAAATCCGGGCGACCTAGGTCACCTTTCAATTCGGAAGCGCGCAAGTGCTTTAAATGTGCATAGATCATCATTACATCGCATTATGCACAAAGACCTAAAGCTGCACTCCTACAAAATTCAATTGGTGCAAGAATTAAAGCCCCAAGATGCCAGTCAGAGGCTTAATTTCGTAAATCAGGTGATTGAGCGATTTTCAACGTTTACCAACATTTTGTTTTCGGATGAAGCTCATTTTCATCTTAATGGCCAAGTAAATAAGCAGAACTGCCGCTACTGGAGTGCAACGAATCCGAAACGCAAACATCAAAAACCCCTACATTCGCCTAAAGTGACCGTATGGGCTGCGATGTCGGCGCGAGGAATTATCGGCCCTTACTTTTTTGAAGACGAAAGGGGGCGTGCAGTTACAGTGAATTCAGAGCGTTATGTGGAGATGTTAGACAACTTCTTGGTACCTGAACTGCAAAACTTTCCTGGCTATAACCAAAGAACATGGTTCCAACAGGACGGAGCAACTTCACACACGTCCAATATGTCTCTGCCACGTGTTCGTGAAATTTTCTCAGGCAAATTGATCTCCCGGAGAGGTGACATAAATTGGCCTCCACGCAGTCCAGATTTAACCCCTATGGACTTTTTCCTATGGGGTTATCTTAAATCTAAAGTTTACGCCAATAAACCGACTTCACTGGCGCATTTGAAAGATAATATCCGTCACGAAATGGCAGCCATCCCTGAGTCCACCTGCCGAGACGTCATAAGTAATTTTACTGTTCGATTAAATGAATGCCGAGAACGCGAGGGTCTACATTTAGACGATATTATTTTTAAGAAATAAATCCCCAAAAAGTGTATTTTAATAATTAATAAACATTTTTTCTAAATACGGCTTACTTTTTTTTTTAATCGATCCACTAAATATAAAATTTCTTTTGAGACACCTTGTATATATATAACTTCTACTAAGGTGTTTTAAGATTTTTCGCCTTCTTTTGACCTGTAGTATCACCCATTAAAAAATAAATAAGAAGACCGTCAACCTTGTATACAAAATCTAAACAAAATACTTACCATGATCAATACGAATCTGCATGTCATTATGCCTAACACAATCCACAAGAATTCTTTCCAAATGAAAAGCAGTAGTAAACTGAGCCAACTCCAACAATCTCGAAAACTCAATAGTCTGATAAACCTGAGCAACTTGTTTAATCAATCTGACAAGCGTAACATCCTGCAGCGCTGGTATATATTGTTGCAAAGCACCTCCGGGAGCAGCTTCGTCAGATTTTAAATATTCGATCAAAGTCTGCACTCTCGGACAGAGTAATAATGGATCGAACTCAAGTTCTAACCAATTATGGAGACTTTGAAGTTGCGGAGAAGCAAGGTTTATTACGTTTACTCTGGTTAGGTCTTTTAGGAGACTCGCTCTTGTAGGTGGTTGAAGTAAACCGAGTAGTACAGCAAGCCGTTGTGCTTTTTCTAACGGTGTCTTGTCAGTTTCAATAAATCTAAACAAAAAAAAGTGAGTTTTAAACGATTTAATTTATTGATCAATAAACTGAAAAAGTTCAATTTATTGATGTGTATAAAGTGTTCAAATATCAACAATATATTGAACAATTTATTGATGAAAAAATTATTTTAAATATTTTTCATCAATTTTTTAGGGAATTCTACAGATATTACAAACGTTTATGCGGAACTAAATGTGAATTTCGTTCTTTTAGGTTGTGACGAGAAGGGACCTTGCTCGGGTTATTTCATGTTTCACGTTTGGTATATGAAAATTTAAAATTCCAACAGTTAAACCATGGATACGAATGAAATTTATTAAAAATTTGAATATATTTCACACATATTTTGAAGACAAAAAAAAAATTAGCTGTGGCCACCACAGGACCAACCGCCATCACAAAGTACTTCTTTAATTTCTGCTGCTTTATCAAAAAATGTCTCAAATAAAAGTTGTTAGTTATTGTATTTATGGCAAGTTGTGTTAAATGATTTTTTTCGAAATATTTTTCTGTTGCTGAATATTCGCAAAAATCTTAAATCGACACGAGTAAACTCCCATTTCTAGTTAACCGATTTTTACCAAAAGTTGATCAACTCGTGCCATTGATGTAAAAAGCTTAAATATGAAGTTTCATAAAAATCTTTTAGCCGAATTTGCTCTGCACGTGTACATGGACCGACAGACAGACCGACAGACATCATGCTAAAAATAGTCAAAACGTTATGTAGGGACCTCAATTCGTGGAGATCCATCGAAATCTCGAAATGTCAAAATCGGTATGGTCACAATACCTCCCTAATATATGTTGGTGGTCGGTAAAAATAATCGCTCAAAAATCGTAAAGGGTACACCTTACGATTTTTTAATGTTTGCGGTCGGTAATAAATAAATGGGAAATTTGTCTGTCGTTAATGGGAAATTAACCCCTCTGGGTTATAAAGTGCGGGACATTTTTAGCAAAAATCGTAATAAAGTGAAGAAAATTTAAAAAGCTACTTTTCGTTTCTTAATTTACGTCTTAAGAGCTTTCTTTTGTTACCACACAATAAATTTTAACCATAGAATTTTATTTAGGAAGCATAAAATGAGGGGCTATATTTCACGAGGACGAAGTTTACCACCCGAGCCGTAGGCGAGTTGTAAAATTCTAATTTAACAATATCAAAACTTACCGATCAAATTCTGGATGAGCGCTCGGCAAAGGAATGGACAGTGTTGCCAAAAGTACTCTACAAGCCATTCTCTGTAATTCTTCTTGCGTGATATTCTTCTTCATCTCCTTGCTGAGTTGGAAGAGTTTAAACAATGCTGCAGCATGGAAAAGATAATTTCCAGCTTTCCAGAAAACCATAGCTAATTTCTGATAATAGTTAGCCATAGTTTTAGGCACTGGCATCTTTTTAGACATATTCATTAGACCATGAATGTCTTCAATAGCTTTATAGGCTTCCTAAAATTAAATAAATAAAAATTAGGGACTGTATTTAAAACTAAAAAATCAAAAAAAAATTATAAAAAATTTGCAGCCCCGGACGTTGTAGCATTTGACGGCAACCGAGGCATTACTTGCCGGTAAATCAAAATTCTCCCGCGATATTTTATTTTTTTATATATATTGACAAGTGACATTACCGTTGGCGGCGCTGTATTCCAAAGCAATATGGCTGTCATGTTTAGTATTCAGCTGTCAGTATGCTAACAGCGAACAGGTTAAATTAAGCACAGTACATTTTTCTTTTATGAAAATGCGAGTAAATATTTGTGAAATTTTTTTAATCTTTACGCGCTACACATGTATTGAGGTGTAAAACAGAAAGTGGACATCAAATTACAGTATTTAAATTTTAATTTCAGTAGATTTATTGAAGTATAATTTGTAGTTGAGCAGGTGTTACATGCCGGGCACGTAATTTTATGTGGTACATCTGAGTGTCGGTCATCTGAATTTACAATATATGGATTCTGTTTGCAAACAAGTGCATTATGTGCATTGCCTCATAAAATAAAATTAGTTTTAGTTGGACAGGAGCAGCTAAAAGTTAAAATCCAACTTGCAAGTGCAAGCATATTAGTGTAATTTTGTTTTTCTGCGACAAATGTAATGAACAAACTCGCATAGTATCAGTTACTTTTTAACTCGAAATATATTCCAATGCCTTCCTCCTGTCCATAACCAAATCTTTTCCACGCTGGACTTAATAATTAACTTTCCCTCCATTTTTCTTAAGAAAAGAAAAAAACTAAGATGCCTATCTTTGTCCTGTGTTGAATGACAGCCAAAAACACTACAATTTGTTCTACTTTTACAGTTTTTCACAACTTCTATCGACATTTTAACAAAAAATCAACACTAGAACATATGTAATAAGTTCAAACAGTACTACAGTCGCCTAGTACAATATTTGACCACCAGACTGCATATCCGAGCGTGTCAGTTCTCAATAAGAGGGACATTCAAAAATAAAGAAACAAATTGGTGTAGAAAAAAAAAAACGTTTAGTAGGAGTTTGGTACTTTCATGACTTTAGGTTGGCATCACTGGGATGAGCTGAGAACACCTGGCAATTAAAAATTGTTTTGTTTATAACCTCAAAATTGCATTTAACGATAGCGTGACCGCTTGAAGTTTCCACATTAGTTGAACAACGTTCAGTGACCCGGCTTTTGCTTTCTGGAGGTGAAAAGCCGGCTAAAATCTTTTCTCGTCGAGTATTGCGTTTATATTTTTTATCTATTGTTTGGCTAATTTAAACTGACCGGTTGCGCAGTAGCAAAAAAAATTAAAGGAACGTTAAGTACCCTCTACCAACATTTCAAAATAGATCACCGTGACACTATAATCTTAAATTTATTTCCCTATTGAGAACTGACAATAACTGAAGTGACGACTAGCAGAATATTTTGGAACTTAACGGAATAGGATTTTGTTAGATGTGGCTCATTTAATTGCATTGTTTGTATGTGTTAAAGTGAAGAAAACTTGAATAAAATGTCTTTAAAATCGCAACAGAAAATTAACTGCAAAGTGAATTGTTGTGTATCAAATGGCAAATATCCTATTCCAATTGCCATTTTGTAATACCCTTTTCACACTAAATCTTTAAGATCGGATGTTAAAATGAATGTATCTTTAAACGCTAATGTGAAACCGTATGGCCTCGTCTAAATACAAGCGATGTTTAAGACAGAGATCTGCGTCTTAAACATCGTCCGCATTGCCAACTTAATTTCTATTATAAAAAAATACTCCTTGAATTTGTGCTGTCAACATTTTATATTATCATAAACAAGAATACTGTATTATATCGATGTTATAAGAAGTTTATACTTATTGTTATAATAACATTATTTATTTTAATAATGTGTTTAATAAAATACAGAGCTACAATAATTGAGATAAAATGTATCGACTTACATGTTAATACAGGTGTAATATATTCTTTATTGTAGTGTCTTTATTGTAGAACGAAATGAAATATCCTTATTTGTTTATAATAATTCAAAATGTGCATCTGCGCAGACAGTTCAAAACTGGTAATTTCATGACGGTAACTTAAGGACAAAATTACTGTAGCTGATGACAGCACCAGAGATTTAAACATCAAGTGTGAAAGCATACCGATGTTAAACATTCGTGAACTTTAAGTTCACTCGTCTTAAAGTTCTAGTGTGAATAGGGTATAAGCGACAACAACGCCTCTATAGGTAATGTTTATTCTCAATCAAGTTTAAAAGCAGTGTCTATTGCCGACAACGCAGTCCATTAAATTTAGAACTGTGACTGCCGGTTTAAGGTAGTTTTTCCCGACTTACATCAGGCACGGCGCTAAAATCACAAAATATTGTACAGGTCTTTAATTTGACTTTATTAACCTTGATAACAAAAATTTAGGACTATTTAAATGACTATTTTAAATATTTTTACCTGCCATAGCTCCATCTGTATAGCACTATCCAACTGATAAAGCCTTGTATCCAAATTCAACTGTTGAGTCTCCGGTTTACTAATGCTGACGTTGGCTACTTGAGCCGGTAGCTTACAGATGTCTTCTAAATGTTTACGTAATTTATCGCAAAGTTTTCTGAACTCTGTCTTACGATTGTAGTTCAAACAGAATTGGAATGCCATTCTTGCGATATCATGATATAGAGTCTCGACATGGGCATTTGTACGTAACAGTTCAAGACATTGACAGTACGATTCCCAAAGAAATTTTACCCATGGAGTTAAGATTGTTCGATCGGAACGATCTTGAGCATCTTCCCCGGAGACAGCACTATAAAATTTTCATATGTTAGGATTAGCAACAATATTTAAATTCACAGAATGACAAAAAAAAAAAAAAAAAAATAACGGATAGTTTCAATTTTTCATTAGTATAAAATATATATTTTTGAAATGCAATATATATTTTTGAAATGCAGTATATAAAGATAGGTAGCATATAGTGAGACAAAAGCTTTCAATGCTACATGCTACAATGTTAAAAGATTTGAGAATTTTTGCAATTTACTCAAAATAGTATTTCAATAACTACTTTTTGGTATTTGAAATAATGAATTTGAACAACTTGCTATTTGAATTTGTAAGTACTTAAGAAGTATTTGAAATATTACCCTTGTATTTAAAATCTTTCTTAGTATTTCAAATATTTCCCTAGTATTTAAATCTTTCCTAGTATTTCAAATATTTCCCTAGTATGTAAAATCTTCCCATTTCAAATCTCCCCTAGAATTTCTTTTCTTCCTTAGTATTTCAAATACTTTCCTATTATTTCAAACATTTCCCTAGTATTTAAAATCTTCTCTACTATTTTCTTCCTAAATATTTCAAATACTACCTAAGTATTTCAAATACTACCTAAGTATTTCAAATATTTCCCCATTATTTCAAATATAGACTGATACAAGCAGAGTATTATTACATAAACATTATATTTATTATTTACTGCATGCATCTAGCTGATAAATATTTATTATTTCTTTTTTCAAAATGAAGTGTTAATGATTGACAATCAATTTTATTGATGAGTATCAGTTTAGGTGAATGATGTATTTACTAATAAATCAGTTTGTAGACGTCCGTTTTACTTTTAGTCGAACTGTGTACATTAATTGATAAAAAGAAGACGTACCTCAATAAAATACTTTCTGGAGTGGCTAAATTGTCCAAATCATCGATATCAATGACTGCTTGAGCAGATTGTGCCTTAGCGTTCTCAGTTTTTTCTTCCGCCATCCTAAGATAACCCCGTATAACATTTTCAAGCGAACCGACATTTACCTAAATTAAAAACAGCAATTTTAATGTTATTACGATAATAAATAACTACAAACTTACCGATTGAAACATATTACGGTACTGAAAAAGTCCTTCTTTTGCAATATGAGATTTTTTGAGTTCGACACATAAGTCCAAATATTTGAACATAATCGGTTCCAAAACCGATTCCGACCAAGTATAAGTCCATTTTTTATTTCTAAATACTTCTTGTAAAGTATCCAAAGCTCTAGCCGGTTTTCCGACTTCAATAAATTCTAAAATAAAAATATTATCATTACTGTCACGCCGAACATATTGATAATAAAAACGTACCATTTGCCCGTTTAAGGGCATTTTCCGGACGCTGAGAATATCTAGCCATATCTAAATTGGATCACTATACACTTTTAACACATTTATTTTGGATTTTTAACAAAACTGCACACAAAATTTGTGAAATTTTGAAATGCAGAAAAGCGTGGAACACACGTTCACACTCTACAAGATGGCGGGTGGCCGAGTAACGAACTATCAAAGACACACTTTCACAAAGACACAAAAATAAAATAATTTTCTCATTTAAATCTCACTAATTGACATTTAAAAAAAAAAATCAACACAAATAATCTCATGAAACAAAAAAAATAAAATTTTTATACCACAATTAATTTTTTTTTGTTATTTTAAATATTTTTCTTCGTTAAAAACTGAGACGTATGTCTTAGTGTATATCAAAGCAAGCTAACCCTAAAAAGCTAACCGGTTGACATTTTTCAACGTTTTCTACATTCAAAACCGATTTTAAGCTTTAAAAATGTCCAAAGCACACCCTCCAGAGCTTAAAAAGTAAGTTGATCTAAAAATTTTTCAATCCAAACTTATTTTAATACATTTTTTTGTGTATTTTTAGATTTATGGACAAAAAACTGTCCTTAAAATTGAATGGCGGTAGGCATGTTATAGGAATTTTAAGAGGTTTTGACCCTTTTATGAATTTGGTAGTTGATGAATCTATTGAAGAATGTAAAGATGGATCAAAGAACAATATTGGGATGGTTGTAAGTAGATTTTTTTTAGCTTTAAAAAACTAAAATTACCCTTTGAAGGTTAGGTCTTAAACATTTGTTTTTGTATCAAACCCTTAAAACGAAATTAAATAGAAATTATCATTTTTTTAGTTGTTATTAATTAGTTTTGTTTATTTTTAGGTTATTCGAGGGAACAGTATTGTAATGCTTGAAGCGCTGGATCGAATATGATATGAAATATTCTTTATATTACTTTAAGATATTGTTTTTTGTAAGAAACTAATTGTAATTCTTATTTTATTGTGAAATAAAATAATATTGTCTAAATTTGTGTGATTTTAATTATTTTTCCTTAGCTTACCAGGGGCGCACACAGATTTTTGGCTTGGGGGGGGTCTAATTATACATAATTTTTATAAGCACAGGGCAAAATTTCAATTACAAGTGAAGAGTAAAAAAAGGTCCTCCTTTCTAAATTTTAAATGAAGAGCAAAAAAAAGGTCCTCACTTCTAAATTTTAAGTGAAGAGCAAAAAAAAGTCCTCACAGCACTGGGGGGGGCTGGACCCCCCTTGTGTGCGCCCATGTAGCTTACAAACATATAGAACCCTGACATCTGGTGGCAATTTGTGGAAGATACGAAAGTGACCTTGTTTTGTTTTGTTCAATGGAGAAATACGTGTTTTTTTGTTGTTTACGTTTTATTTTTGTGAATCGTGGAAAAAAATATCAATTTTGTTATGGGCCGCAATGTAAATCGTGAATAAGGAAGAATCCCTCTTCAACATTTCATAATTTATATAAATCGAAAAAAATATCAATTGAAACGACGTTTGGAGGCAGAGAGAAAGTGGATCGTATGTTTTTATGGACCCAAAAACTAAAAATGGGCAAAAATCCAAGCCCATGCATGCATGTTTGCCCGTTGCATTTTATGGAAAGTGATTTTTTACGTCCAAGAAAAGACTGAAAAAAAAGTACTTACCCTACCCAAAATTTGCCTAAATCATCAGTTGATATATTAAAAGGCCCTTTTACTTTTTCAGACAGAGATATTAATTTTTACTAATATATTTACCATATTTTTGTTGTTATTATATTGACAGACAGTCAAAAAGAATTAAAAATACAATGAAAAACTAAAAATATCCTTGAAATTTCTTTAGAATAGTATATTATTACATATCTTGTAAATCGTAGATTACCTTTAAATTAAAAAAAAAGCTCGGAAAACAGGAAAAATACAACTCGTGTTCATTTTAGCCATGTAAATAAATACTAACAGTTTAATGTCACTTTCGAGTGTTCCAGCTTTGCCGCATATGGCGCTGCGATCTTAAAAAGTTTCCCCTATAAAAATTTCCAATTGATTTATTTTTTTATCTTCAAAATATTTGAAAATATATTAAAATTTTTAATAAATATTCGTTTCTATGGTTTCACTATTGGAATTTTAATTTTTCACATACCAACGTCAAACATGAAATAACTCAAGCAAAGTCCCTTCTCGTGACAACCAAAAAGAACGAAATTCCCATTTAGTTCCGCCTGAATGTTTGGAATAACCTGTACAGTTTACAGTTTTTGAATTTTTGAAAAAAAAAAAAAACGATAGAAAAAGACCATATTTCAAAAAATACATATGAGCGTGTGCTTTAAATTTATTTTTAGTCTCCCCAACCTAAAAATAGTCAATACAAATTTAAAAAAAAAAAAAATGTTTTTTTTTTTTTTAAATTGTCACTATAGTGCGTTCAAAGGTGAGTTTGCAGTATAGCTCTTATGGCAAATGGGAGCGGTGTTGCCAAATGTTGTAAAAGTGTCAAATGTGTCAATTATAATAATATGAAAAACTCGTATGATTTACAAAAATCAACTCTTATAAAACTCAAAATAACACTCAACAAAAACAAATGGCCATTTGTAGAATACTGCGTCTTCACAGATCAGTACGTTTTAGAGCTGGCAACGTCGACAAGCAAGAAAAGAATAGCGTCATTGTGTAAACCCATTATGCCCTTTTCACACTAGAACTTTAAGATCGGATGTTAAAGTGAATGTATCTTTAAACGCTAATGTGAAACCGTATGGCCTCGTCTAAATACAAGCGATGTTTAAGACAGAGATCTGCGTCTTAAACTTCGTCCGCATTGCCAACTTAATTTCTATTATAAAAAAATACTCCTTGAATTTGTGCTGTCAACATTTTATATTATCATAAACAAGAATACTGTATTATATCGACATTATAAGAAGTTTATACTTATTGTTATAATAAAATTATTTATTTTAATAATGTGTTTAATAAAATACAGAGCTACAATAATTGAGATAAAATGTATCGACTTACATGTTAATACAGGTGTAATATATTCTTTATTGTAGTGCCTTTATTGTAGAATGAAATGAAATATCCTTAATTGTTTATAATAATTCAAAATGTGCGTCTGCGCAGACAGTTCAAAACTGGTAATTTCATGACGGTAACTTAAGGACAAAATTACTGTAGCTGATGACAGCACCTGAGATTTAAACATCAAGTGTGAAAGCATACCGCAAACGAAAGCAAACATCGGTGAATTTTAAGTTCACTCATCTTAAAGATCTAGTGTGAAAAGGGTATTAGAGAGTATGAAAAAGAACTACTCCATATGACCTGTACTGCAAACTCACCTTTGAACGCACTATAGTTCACTTTTTAACGATTGAAGTGTGCTTTTTACTAAACAAAATTATCAGAATGTTCAATAAATCATTAAAAGTTATTATATTTCAACATATAGTTCCCCACGAAGCTTTAAACTGAATAATACACAAGAATAAATGTGTGGGTGTGAGTGAGATTTAAAGGTACGCCACTGGGTTTAGTTGTATGTTAAAGAAAATTTAGTTTTTCATTCAAGATTTACACCTTTAAACACAATTTAAGGCATACGATTTTCTTTTTGCGACTTAAATAATTAATATTCTCTCCAGAGCTTCTATTGTAAAATTTATAAATTCTATTTATAGCCAGAAAAATCTATATTTAGAGCACTGTTAATCTTTAAACGAAAAACAAATAATAACAGCGTTCAAAATAAAAGAAAAAAACATATTATTTTATGTTTCTGCAAAATATAATAAAATGTAATGTTTATATGTTAATACAAGATATAAACAAATACTTAGAAAAGGATAAAATAAAAAAGAACTAAAAAATTAGATAAATAAACTGTCAAGATAGCGAAGTATAACATCAAATTGAAATAAATTAAACTTTTTGCCCCTGGTTATTAAATCTGCAACTAGCTATACACCACGGTATTGTGACAACATATGTGATAAAGCGTAGTAATAGAATATACAGACGATGCCGTTTAATTGGGCCACCGTTTAATTGGGACAGCCGCTTATTTGGGCCAAATCTCAAAGAACAGAAACCAAACCAAGGAATCAACAGTAAATTTACATGTTTAATTGGGACAACATTCCGCTTAATTGGGACAGTAAATTTAAGATCACATTACATATTATGTTACACATATTCTCAAGAAAAAATATGTACAAAGAATTTAATATTACAGCGTTATTTTATGCAGGAAGGAAATGAAGGGAGCCCTACATCCGCACTGAATACCTGTGCTGATTTTGTAGAAGTGAAATGTTGCAAAAACAAAAGACAGACTACACTTGACGCATTTTTGCATTGAATTAAATTGTATGTACCTATTTATTATTTTATTTTGGGATTTATTATTATTTTTTCTTAAAAGTTTATATTTTTTGGTTATATGTAATTTATAGTTTTGTCCAAGAGTTTATAAAATAAAATTATTGAAAGAAAAATATGCATTGTTTAATTTTATGTGAAATTCGCATAATTGGGACAGCCGCTTAATTGGGCCAAAATGCCTAAGTCCCGATGTGTCCCAATTAAGCGGAATCGACTGTATTCTACCAGGGCTTCGAACCGTTATATTTTTCGTTTCGGTTTTCGTTCCGGTTCAATTAAAAAATTATATATCAGTTCGGTTCCGGTTTTCGTTCCGGCAAAAATAACGTTTTTTTTCGGTTTTCGGTTCAGTTCCTAAAGTGATAAATTTTTAAATACTTTTATTTGTATTAGAAATTTATTTTCTACTATAATTCAGAAGTAATTTTTTTAATTTTTTTTTTAAATTTGAAGAAATTTTATGCTGCATCTTTGGTTAGTAGCTCCCAAAGAACATACAAACTTACTTAGAGCTATTAAAAATATTGAATGGAAAAAACATTCCAAAAATTTACCTTCACAATACTTACAAAACATTTAAAATTTGAAATATTGCTGTACAGCACTTTAGGCTATTAGCGCCCAAAGAACATACATACTTACAGCTGTTAAAAATATTGAAACGTAAAAACATTCCAAAAATTTACTTACACAATACTTACAAAAAAATTAAAATCAACATAATTTTTTGAAATTTGTAAAAATAGTGTGCAGCATCTTTGGCTATTAGCACCCAAAAAACATAAAACTTAAAGCTATTAAAAATATTGAATCGAAAAAACATTTTCAAAACCATTTTCTTGCACAATATTTACAAAAATCTTAAATTCCACAGAATTTTTTTAAATTTGAAATAATGGTGTACAGCAGTTGAGGCTATTAGCGCCCAAAGAACATACAAATTTACTTAGAGCTGTTAAAAATATTGAGACGTAAAAACATTCCAAAAATTCACATTACTTACAAAAAATTTAAAATCCACAGAATTTTTGTAAATTTATGAAAATGGTGTGTAGCATTTTAGGCTATTAGCGCCCAAGGAACATACATACTTAGAGCTATTAAAAATATTCAATCGAAAAAACATAAAATTTACCTGTACAATCTTACAAAAAAATTAAAATCCACAGAATTTTTGTGAATTTAAGAAAATGGTGTGTAGCATTTTCGGCTATTAGCGCCCAAGGAACATACATACTTAGAGCTATTAAAAATATTCAATCGAAAAAACATAAAATTTACCTGTACAATACTTACAAAAAATTTAACATCCACAGAATTTTTGTAAATTTAAGAAAATGGTGTGTAGCATTTTCGGCTATTAACGCCTAAGGAACAAACATACTTAGAGCTATTATAAATATTCAATCAAAAAAACATCAAATTTACCTGTACAATACTTACAAAAAATTTAAAATCCACAGAATTTTTTGAATTTTGAGAAAATGGTGTGCAGCATCTTTGGCTATTAGCTCCCAAGGGATGTCGATTCAGTATAGGATGTCCCTTCTTAACCCTTCAATAGACACTCAACTTGTTTCATCACTATTGCACTTTTTCAAATTTTACTTTTTATAAAACTGGTAAAAATGTATACACACAGCATTTATGGCTACTAGCGCTTAAGGTAGTTATTAATTTAAGGGTATTTTATACAAAAAATGCACTGGTCAACATGTGTTATTACTTGGAACGTTTCATAAACGACTGTGAACGAGAAATATTTGGAAGGATTAATGACATAATGTCTACCAAAATTATCAAATAAAGAAATTAATCCTCTTAATTAGTTTCGCTAATGAGAATTTTAATGTGGATTTTTTTGCGTAGACCTGTATTGCGTAAACAATAAATGGTCCACGACAGTGCACAGCAATTTAAATATAAAAATTTAAAAATAATTTTTTAAATTTATAATAATTTTGTTAACCAGTATTAGCATTATAGGCTATTCTAAACGTTTACGCGGAACTAAATTGCTTTTGCGAAGTTCTGTATTTTAACAATAAATGGACCCAGACAGTGCACAGAATTTTTAAATATAAAAATTAAAAATGTTTTTTAAAATTTATTACAGGGCTTCGAACCGTTATTTTTTTCGTTTCGGTTTTCGTTCCGGTTCAATTAGAAAAATATATACCTATCAGTTCGGTTGCAGATTTCGTTCCGGCAAAAATAACGGTTTTTTCGGTTTTCGGTTCAGTTCCGAGTGATAAATATTTAAATTCTTTTATTTGTATTAGAAATTTATTTTCTACTATAATTTAGAAGAACATTTTATTCTTTATTTTGTAATAATCATACCAAGGCTGCTGCTAGGGGGGGGGCTTCTGGTCGTTCCCCCCACCCCTGAAATAATAGAATCGCAATTTCTTTTTTACTTGTCAGAAAAATTACGATTTTTTTCTGCTCATCAGTTTAAAAAATAATCTTAAATAAAATGTATTTTATAATGACTCACATAACCATTATCTGAACCGAAATAAACCGATATTTTTTTTCGGTTCAGTTCTGGTTTTCGTTCCAACAAAAATAACTTTTTTTTTCGGTTCAGTTCCGGTTCGAAGCCCTGGTACAGTCTGTTCCAAACGGTTAGGCGGAACTAAATGGGAATTTCGTTCTTTTAGGTTGTCACGAAAAGGGATCTTGCTTGGGTTATTTCATTTTTCACGTTGGAATGTCACAATTTAAAATTCCAACAATGAAACCATGGAAACGAATGACATGTCAAAATTAAATTATTATTTTTTATATATTTTAACGACAAAAAAAATAATAAATGGAAAATTTGTATTAAGAATGACACAAAAAATCAAAATATAAAGAAAATGACAATTTAAAATGATATAAGCTGTTCACTTTTGTAAGAACTCACTAGATCTGGTTATCTTGGTCACTTTTATGGTGTGTTACTGGCTTTAAACGTCAATTAAAAATATTCCTTACGCTGTAAAACCGACTTTAGGTTGATAAGGTTATGATCATTATAATTAAGATATCATTTTTCATTATGATATATGTCAAATGGATCGACATTTTAAAAAAGTGACATTTTTTAATACCAACATGACATACAGCTTCAAAGGTGCAAACTATTGAAAACAAAATTCCCTCTTAGTTTGTTCTTACAAAAGTGAACGGCTTATAGCACATTAAATATATTTGTTTTCTTAAAAAAATGAACATTTATTAACAATTATTATTAGTGGTCCGCATATACAGTCTGTTCCAAACGGTTAGGCTAACTGCTTATATTAACATTTACCAAAAAATGTTTATTGTAAGTATGATTTACAAAGCTTAAACAAAACGGTCGAAAAGCACGATTTAAAGGATGAAAGTAACTAGATTGCAAAATCTAGTTCCGCCTAACCGTTTGGAATAGACTGTATATACCGTAATTTTCGGACCATAAGACGCACCTTTTTACATAAAATAATAGGCTTAAAATTGGGGTTCGTCTTATGGTCCGAAGGTATGGACGATTATATGAGGTACGTTAATTCAGAGCGCATAAAATAGAATCAATCCCACTTATCATTTATGTTAGAGTGAAATTGTACATAACAAAAGCTTTACATAGTACGGGTACGACAGCTAGTACCAAAAAGAAACAAATATTTAAAAAGAATATATTAAAAAAGACTTCAAAAACAAGATAAATAAACGGTCAATATTACAAAAGTCGTAGTTTCGGATATAAATTTGATTGCCCCTAATAATTGAATGGGTAGGCAACCAACGATACGTCCATGTAATGCAAAAATACAACCAATAAGGCGTAGTTCTTTATTTTTATTTATATTTTGAAATTTTCTATACCTAACTTTTAATAATTAACAAATGAATTTAAAAAATTACACCATTTCAATATTAATTCTATATATGCCATTACGCATGCGCAATCACCTTCCATTGACACTAATTTTATCTCTCTCTAGCACACTTGAAAATGCCATTTAAAACAGAAAGAGACAATGTATCAGTCCACACACGTTATCGGCACAGTAAAGTATTCCTATCTCTTTCTAACTGACGTAGCATGGCATAAGAGAGGGAGATAGATAGTATATAGAGTGTCTAAGCTTTTTAAAGGGCGAACAGTTTCTGTGTTGAATTTGCAGAGAACCAGGCGTTATTTCCAGTTGGTAATTTTGTGGATTTTTGTGCTAATATATTAAATACAAGTAAGTAAAACCTTTTGTGTATCATATGTTGTTTAAATAAATTATATTTTATGTTAATAAAACAAATAAATTTACCTTATTGTGTCGTATTTGTAACTGGTGTTCTTAAATTCATTTAGAATAAATTTTATTTCAATTATTTGTAGTTTGAAAGGGTAGGTTTTAAAGATATTAACGCAAATATATTCTTTAAGATAATTTATTACGTAATCTTACAAGAATTTGGAAAAATTGTTATATCTCAAAAACGGAAAGAGATAGAGACCTGCGGTTTGAATTTTTGGATTTTCCACATCTTGTTTAGAAAAATATTGAGATTAAAAATATATTTTTTTAAAAGATTAAAACAAAATTATCGTTAATTTTATGCAATTTTGAAAATTCATATCTCAAAAACGGTGAAAGATAGAGATCTGCGGTTTGAATTTTTGAAATTTTTACACCTTGTTTAGTTTAAAAAAAAATAGGGATTTTTAAATATATTTTTTTAAAGGACCAAACAATATTGTCAATGTAAAATGTTATGAAATTTAAAAAATTTGTATTTCTAAAATGGTAAAAGTTAGAGACCTGTGGTTTGAATTTTTGAAATTTTTACAGCTTGTGTAGTTCAGAAAAAAATAGGGCTTTTTAAATATATTTTTTTAAAGGGTCGAAAGAAAATTATTTTTAATGTCAAATTTTATGAAATTTAAAAAAATCATAACAAAAAATGGTAGGAGCTACAGACCTACGGTTTGAATTTTTGGAATCCTCACATTTTGTTTAGTCTAGAAAAATATAGGGTTTTATAAATATATTTTTTTAAAGCACTAAAACAAAATTATTGTTAATGTCAAATATTATGAAATTTTAAAAAATCATAACTCAAAAACGGCAGAAGCCACAGACCTGCGGTTTGAATTTTTGAAATCCTCACACTTTGTTTAGTCTAGAAAAATATAGGGCTTTATAAATATATATTTTTAAAGGGTCAAAAGAAAATTGTCAATGTTAAATTTTATGAAATTTTAAAAATTCATAGCTCAAAAATGGCAAGAGATACAGACCTGCGGTTTGAATTTTTGAAATCCTTGCACCTTGCTTAGATAAAAAAGGCTTTATAGTTTTTTTTTTTTTTTTAATTATTGTTAATGTCAAATTTACTGAAATTTTGTAAATTTGTATATAAATTGGAAATTTGTATTAAGAATGACACAAAAAATCAAAATATAAAGAAAATGATATTAACCTTAACCAAAAAATGTTTATTGTAAGTATGATTTACAAAGCTTAAACAAAACAGACGAAAAGCACGATTTAAACGATGAAAGTAACTAGATTGCAAAATCTAGTTCCGCCTAACCGTTTGGAACAGACTGTATATGCGGACCACTAATAATAATTGTTAATAAATGTTCATTTTTTTAAGAAAACAAATATATTTAATGTGCTATAAGCCGTTCACTTTTGTAAGAACAAACTAAGAGGGAATTTTGTTTTCAACAGTTTGCTCCTTTGAAACTGTATGTCATGTTGGTATTAAAAAATTTCACTTTTTTAAAATGTCGATCCATTTGACATATGTCATAATGAAAAATAATATCTTAATTATAATGATCATAACCTTATCAATCTAAAGTCGGTTTTACAGCGTAATAATTTTAAGGAATATTTTTAATTGACATTTAAAGTCAGTAACACACTATAAAAGTAACCAAAATAACCAGATCTAGTGTGTTCTTACAAAAGTGAACAGCATATAGGTATAAAAACTTTCGCGGAGCACTAAAATTTTTCTGGGGACCACTGGCGGTCCGCGGACCACCTGTTGAGAAACACTGGTATATAGCGTATATTTAGTCTACAAATATTTTTTTTCTTCAAGCGGATTAGAATGCTAACATTACATTGTTCAATACATTCGGTAGAAATGGTACATTTTTTTACTAGTAACAAAATGTGAACATATTTATACTAGTAAATAGTTCATATAGTTATCAACAGATGGCACTGATGGCAGCAGTCGCCATAAACAAAACATCTGTCAATTTAATATGTTTGTAGCTTGGTTTGTAGTGAATTCAGAAATTAGTTATGTTATTAGTGAGTTACTTTATTATTATTCTGTGATTATTCTGTGATTAGTTACAAAATACACAATATAAAGATTTAAAATTAACAAATGTCTCAACCAATTCAATGTACACCGCCGGAATTAGCAGCAATAGCATCTGAAACTATAAAGTCATAAGTATTTATGGTTGCAAATTTTTAATAACTACGCTTGAAGAAAAAATAGTATATGTCACTCGGAGTAGAACGCCTTTTTTGTGCTTCGCTCAATATGCAATCTTATCACAAACAAATATATTTACTTTATTTGTTTATTAAGATTAAAATTAGAGTAAAAAAGATAACAAAACAAACGGATACCAAATACGTTGGTCCTGGCTGATCTAGCCAAATAAATATTTATGTAGCAAATATATAATTTATATTCTAGGAACGAACTCCGTTTTCGTGATTGTATTTATTTATAAATAATTGATGTGAAGTGTGAATTCTCACACAATTCAGGTTTTCGTAGTTATTTAGTAAATGAAATGGGCTGACAGAATGTTTCGGGAAATTTTTTGTTTGCAATCCCAACTAGTTCCGTTATTCTTCGTCATATTGGGGTTGTTTTTAATTCACTACTACAAGGGTTACCTCTTATACAGTGACTATATAAAGACAGTATGGCCATACGATGGTCTCATTTTCTATTGGTCGAGCTGAAGTCCGCCATTTTTCTTCCAACTTTGTTACAGATTATATATGGTTTACATGTGTTTAGCTTGTGTTTCAACAGATTTAAGTGATATTTTCAAATAATATACGTATATTTAGACGTTTAATAGCGAATATTGTTGTGTTTGTGATGAGTAATGAGTAATGTTATTAAAAATAATGAAACGTTTTGTTATGTTAAGGTTTAAAATTGCTGGGAAAAAAAGGCTAAATGAACATAAAAAAACTTTATTCCAGTAAATCAATGGATGGCTTCACAATTATAAGAAGTATTTACTTTCATTAATTTTAATGTTATTCCATGCTGATTTCATTTTATTTTTCACCTGACCATAATTTTAGTTGAATAAATGCATAATTGATAATATATACATCAGTTTTCTTTATTAATATATCATTTATACCATGAGTTCAAAAAGAAATTGCATAAGGGTTGGCTATGGAAAATAAAAGTAATGTCAACAGAAAGCTTTAGAATTAATTTACTGTCTGAATTAATTAAATCACTCTTGTTGTCATAAGTTATTTATTGTTACATAAAGCTTGTAGTATACATTATTTTATTTTTCCATAGCCAATTCTTATGTAATTTCTTTTTGAACTCAGAGTATATAACATGTTCTGCTTATTCTTTTTTAATATGAAAATATCCTATTTTTTTTTATATAAACATGCGTTTTCCCTAAAATTAGAGAACCCAACATTTCCCTAATTTTTATAGAACCTTATCATCATTTTTTCTCTATCTTTTTATTCTAATTGTAATGTCCTGTTTGAACTTGTTTTCTTAAATTTAAAATATTCAAATTAAAATGTAACTCCCGTTTTTATAAAAAAAATGTTTTAGTTTTTATAGGTCCTCAAATAAAATTATAAAATAATAAAAACATATCTCTTTTATTTCCTTTCATGTCCTTTTTTAAGATTTTTTTCATTTGTTTTCTTTTTATGTTGCAAACATTTCAAAAAAATACCTTCATCGGTAGGAAATTTTAATATTTATCTTAATAAATGTTGAATCATATACATGTTTTTTCTTAACAATAAATTGATATTCACATATATATATAAACATAAATACGTAAAACTATTAAAAATTTAAGAAATATTATAATATATTAGGATATATTAACATTTATTCCATATAACCCAATACAAATCTGGAATAAACATGGCGGCTACAGTTCATATGGCCACACTGTCTTTATACAGTCACTGTAACCTCTTATAATTCGGAATCGTGCTAAACTAGTGCTGCCATCTGGCAACTGACGCCTCTATCGTAAAGTTTAACATTCTTTACGGTATACATACTCAGAACGTTTTGACGTACGAGCACTATTTGTGTTGTTTACAATAACTTAAAAAAATTCATCTTGGTTAAAAATGGAATTAAATCGTGAACATTTTCGAGCGATTATTTTTTACATTTTCGACGTGGATTAACTCAACAACAGTGCATCGATGAACTTAATTCGACTTTTGGCGATGAAGCACCATCAAGGACTACTGTTTATCGATGGTTTGCCGACTTCAATCGTGGCCGTAGTTCGCTTAAGGACGAATTTCGTGAAGGTCGTCTAAAATTGTTGTTCCGGAAATCATTGATGCTGTGCGTGAACTGATACTGCAAAATCGTCATGTGACTTATCGTGAGATTGAGGTATCCTTGGGCATTAGTGGGACCAGCATACATTCACAATTGCATGAACATTTGGCCGTCAAAATTTTGGATCCCACATAATTTGACAATTGCAGTGAAAAAAGCCTCAATCGGAGTGGAAAAAGTGCTTCGAAAATTAGTTCAAACGCATGCAAAAGTGTATTGATCTTCATGGAGAATATTTTGAAAAACAATAAAGACACTTTTGTTGATAAATAATTGTTTTTGATCTCAAATCCCGAAATATAAAAGACAACCCTAGTAAAATGTTGACAGCACAAATTCAAACAGTATTTTTTTTTAAATAGAAATTATGTTGGCAATGCGGACTATCTTTAGCACACAGATCTCCGTATTAAAGTTACCTTGAGCTTAGACGAGCTCACCTGCTTTCACACTTTAAGACATCTTAAGTTTAACATCGATACTTATACCCTTTTCACACTAGAACGAGTGAACTTAAAGTTCACCGATGTTTAACATCGGTTTGCTTTCACACTTGATGTTTAAATCTCCGGTGCTGTCATCTGCTACAGTAATTTTGTCCTTAAGTTACCGTCATGAAATTACCAGTTTTGAACTGTCTGCGCAGACGCACATTTTGAATTATTATAAACAAATATGGATATTTCATTTCATTCTACAATAAAGACACTACAATAAAGAATATATTACACCTGTATTAACATGTTAGTCGATACATTTTATCTCAATTATTGTAGCTCTGTATTTTATTAAACACATTATTAAAATAAATAATTTTATTATAACAATAGGTATAAACTTCTTATAACGTCGATATAATACAGTATTCTTGTTTATGATAATATAAAATGTTGACAGCACAAATTCAAGGAGTATTTTTTTATAATAGAAATTAAGTTGGCAATGCGGACGAAGTTTAAGACGCAGATCTCTGTCTTAAACATCGCTTGTATTTAGACGAGGCCATACGGTTTCACATTAGCGTTTAAAGATACATTCACTTTAACATCCGATCTTAAAGATCTAGTGTGAAAAGGGTACTAGTGTGAAAAGGGTATTAGATACTAATCACCAGGGGCGCTCCTGGGCCCTTCCCAGGACCAGCAGATTACTCGGCGCTGCTCGGGGAGTTGAAGATAAAATTTGTTAACCACAACCTAGTTAATTTTAAAATTACTTCATTGTAAACAATATTGGCAATTTTTATTTTTTTTTTTTTTTTTGTCGTATAAATAAACATTTTTATAATATTGCCTAGTCTTGATAAAGTGACATAATTATTGTTCAAGTGAAAATACATCACTTTTCAAATTTGATCCAACGAATTATATGAAGGGGAGCGTTGATCCTTTTTCCCCCTGACACATCGACTAAAACATTCGCCCAGTCAAATGTTAAAACTGTTTTAAACAACTAATTACTCGATTCAAATAAGATAAAGTGGAAATCTGACTTCGGTATAACCTTCACACGAGTCTGTCCGTTCGGTACAAATTGTGGCCAAACGGCTGATTTAGAGAACTGAACATAAGTAAGTAAAATATTAAGACTTCAAAAATACATCCCGCGAAAAATATAAATAAATATGTATTTATCGAAGAAAAAATCAAGTGAAAGTTTTTGATACATGGATTAATAATTACATTTTTTATCAACGAATAATGGAATTATTATTTGATATAAACATCAATATCCAACAGCAGGGGTGTCAAACTGATTTGGGTCGCAGTCTATTTTACATACAAAATGATAAGCAGTGACGGAACTTTAAATATCCCGAAGGGTTTCTTGACATTTTTTTATAAACAGAAAAGGGAAGAGAATATATTTTACATTTTAAAATATATTTTTCCCCTAAATAAGCTCAAGGGATTTTGATTACCACTTCAGGGGCCATAAAAAACAAAGTTGAGGGCCGTATGCGGCCCGCGTCCCCTCGAATTGATTTGGCCCTCCCCAAGACAAAATCCTGGCTGCGCCACTGCTAATCACTCATTGGTTTTTATTTTTTTCCAAAAATTTTCAAATTTCATATTTGGTTAAAATCTGCTAAAGCTTCAATGGCATTCTGTTCTTCCACATAAATTTGTAAAGGTCTCCATTCAATTTCCATATGTTCCAAAAAAGTAGTATATCCATTAGTGGCTTTCCAAATCTGGTAAAAATCTTCTATTGCTTTAACAGGACTTTCATGTTTTATAAAAATTTGCATTGGACGCCACTGGAATTGTATATGTGATAGATAATGACAATTTTTACCTTTCGTCCAAATATTGTAACAATCAGTGTAGGCTTCAGTGAGATTTTCGTATTTTAAATATACTTCAAATGGCCAGAGTTGGACTTCAGCGTTTGATAAAAATTTACAGTTTCCTTTTATGCGCCAGACTTTATAAAAATCTACTATTGCCTCTAAAGGATTGTTGTATTTTACGAATATTTCCAAAGGTTTCCATTGGACCTGAAAAATAAAAAATTAAGTGTGAATTTTCACACATTTCAGGGTTTCGCAGGTATTTAGTAAGTGAATGATGATTATTTGTAATGCCAAAACAAATTTTATGTTAAAATATTCTTTATTAATTTTAATTCGAATGCCTAATACCATTATTTAGGTTTCTAAATATGTGCAGTATTTTTTTTTTTTTTTATATAGCAATGTTCATTAAGAATTAAAACATCCCTTAATTTTGACATCCCTTAATTTTGACATCCCTTGATTTTGTCTTCCCCTAATTTTGGCATCTCTTAATTTTGCCGTCCCCTAATTTAGACATCCCTTAATTTTGAAATCCCTTAATTTTGTCTTCCCCTAATTTTGGCATCTCTTAATTTTGCCGTCCCCTAATTTAGACATCCCTTAATTTTGACATCCCTTAATTTTGTCTTCCCCTAATTTTGGCATCTCTTAATTTTGCCGTCCCCTAATTTAGACATCCCTTAATTTTGACATCCCTTAATTTTGTCTTCCCCTAATTTTGGCATCTCTTAATTTTGCCGTCCCCTAATTTTGAGATCCCTTAATTTTGACATCCCTTAATTTTGTCTTCCCCTAATTTTGGCATCTCTTAATTTTGCCGTCCCCTAATTTTGAGATCCCTTAATTTTGACATCCCTTAATTTTGTCTTCCCCTAATTTTGGCATCTCTTAATTTTGCCGTCCCCTAATTTTGACATCCCTTAATTTTGTCGTCCCCTAATTTTGCCGTCCACTAATTTTAGCATCCCTTAATTTTACTGCCCCCTAATTTTGAAGGCCCCTAATTTTCACATCCGTTAATTTTGAAGGCCCCTAATTTTCACATCCCTTAATTTTGCCGTCCACTAATTTTGAGGTCCACTAATTTTGTTGTCCCTTAATTTTGGCGTCCCCTAATTTTGGCTTCCTCTAATTTTGGCGTCCCCTAATTTTTGCTGCCCCTAATTTTTGCTGCCCCCCCTCCTTACATGGCACTACTAGTTCCGGTACTAGTTTTTTACCAATTCACTATTTTAACATATCTCTAGCCAACGGAGGGGGACGAGCTTGTTAAATCACGCAATTCTGACTGGTAAAAACAGTCTAAATTGTGAGGTAGCTGGTTCAAGTCCCACTATTATTCGGTCGAGAATAATATGTTAACATGACTACCATTTTCACAATCATTCACCGCTCATCCAGGTGTAGGAGCTCGCCCCCTGCCATCGGCGATTAGCCTCGCAGGAATAGGCCGATGTAAAATAAATAAAATTAAAAAAAGCATACCTCTAGTCGAGATACGAAGTTGAGACGACCTCCAGAATTTTTCCAAATATGATAAAGATGTATAATAGCTGTTATTGGACAGACGTATTTTAAAAATATTTGTATTGGACACCATTGGACATCCATTGTAGAAACAATACTAGAACATCGAGTCCTTTTAGAAAATATTTCAAACATTTTTTACTATTACACCATATTAAAAAATGTAACTCAATATAAAATTAATCAATTTAAGTTTTTCTAATCCTAGTTAAAATTATTTTGTAGTGTTCTGAACGATTATTTGATGTAATATCAAAAAATACCGCACTGTTGTTCTCATGTTAAACTAAACTAAAACTAAATTTATATTCAACTTACTTTTAACCAAAATAAACAGTTTATCTTGTTGACATTGTTACCACATTTCTATAAAAATAAAATAAAAAAAATGACCTTTGAAAAGTTATCAGAAAAATATGACTGATATATTTTTTTGATTACTGGCTATTCTAGAGTCTCTCATTAACATATTTGTCTCTGTTTTGAGTACTGTTGAGACTAAAGTGGGAAACAGAATGCACCGAGTTCTACGACGCGTTAACGGCGTACGTACGGCACCATCTGTCAGAAGAAAGTTAAAACCAAGCTGTCGTACGCAAGTGCACAGAATGGATAACGTTCTACGCCGTTGATACTGAATGTTCGTCAACTTCCAACTTTTGACGCTGTTGAACGTTGACGCAGAACACCTAACCTCAGTTTTTACTGAATAATAAAGTGTTTGTATGTATAAATAACTTGCATACAACATAAATAACATCATTCACAAGTCTTCATCATCCATTATACTTTTAATAAAAGAAAGCGCACGTATAAATACAGATATAGGTTGTCAAGTGACACTTGACGGCGTTAAAAATTATTGCATTGTGTTCAGGCGAAATTTCTCAACGGCGCTACGCAAAGCTGTCGCAAATGACGCCGCGCTGACGCTGTAGCGCGCTGTGCATTCTGTTCCAGGCTTTAAGGTCTCACAAACACTCATTTTACACTTTTAAGTCCATTTTTTTCAGTTACACTGCAAATCTTAGTGAGTAATAGTACTCCTTTTAAATGACTACTTTTTATATTACTCATTTAAAGTGCGTACTTGTACTCACTTTGAAGAAGGAGATAAGTGTACGCACTTGAAGTGAGTACTAGTACTCGTTATAAATGAGTACTTCAAAATACTCACGTAAAACGAGTACAAGTACTCACTTCTAAAGCGGAACTGAAACTACGCGTTATATGTGAGTACTAATACTCATTTTAAATGCGTACTTTTAATACGCGTTATATGTGAGTAACAACCTAACATATTAAATTTCCTGTCATATAAGCTCTTTAAAACTAAACAACCAAATAATAGTACAATATTAACGTTTATTAGACAATTAAAAATTTTAAAAAAAGTGCCAAAGTATCTGCTGATTAATAAGTGAATTTAAAGTTAAGTAAAAGTGAAAAATAATAATAATAAAGTGAAATGTAGCATTGAGAGGCTGCTGAAGCCAGAATTTATTTTTGCATAGTTTTTGTTTAAGAAGGTTCGGAAGCCTCAAAGTTAGTTATACAAATATGCAGTTTTAATTTAAATGCGATATAATAATAGCACATGTGATGATTGCATTATTTTAGTAATAAATGCGCTCAGATTAATTCAGGTACCTTCTAGATATGTTTAAAGATTTAACATTGATTCTATTATACGACATAATTACCGAGACAATTACATTATATTTAGATACTAAAATAATACGTTTCAAAATGTAACTAAGGAGAAAATCATAATTTTTATCTTCTATTATTCGTAGAAATTGTTTAGAATAATTTGTTGAATTTTAGATGATAACTAAGTTCATACTTATACTTAATCATTATGATTATTTTAGTTGTAATATCTGAAAGGTTTGAAATTTTTTTAAATAAATATATTCAAGAAATAATAATATTCGCATTTTATTATTTACAGAAAAATATGAAGCTTCATAAATTCTGGAAAAGGATTGCATTGAAAATTGGCAAAAAAGTGTATAAATTATTGATTATAATAATTTAAAAACTATTTTTCTGATGTTCAATCAACATTTTTACTTTTCCTGAATTTTAAAGCTTTATTGTGACGTCACTCAAGAAAAGAGTTTTATACCTATGTACGCACTATAAGTGCGTATTACTACCCTCTCTTCCTTTCCACTACCCATTTAAAACGCGTACTAGTACTCACTTGTACGTGAGTAAAAACGAGGACAAGCAATGTACGCACTTTAAATGAGTACTAGTACTCACTTGTACGTGAGTAAAAACGAGGACAAGCAATGTACGCACTTTAAATGAGTACTAGTACTCACTTGTACGTGAGTAAAAACGAGGACAAGCAATGTACGCACTTTAAATGAGTACTAGTACTCACTTGAGATTTGCAGTGTACCTACGTTGCAAAGTACGTTCAAGTTAACTTCATCACAGGCGAATATTAACAGTCCCTTGCGCAGAAACCAAATTTCGTCCATTACATTACCAACAGCTAGCTTAATACATTTCAGTGGCGTCACTTACTTTGATTTGTGTTTGACTACGTGTATTGTGCGATGTTGTTTGTTTATTTCCGTTATACCCTTTTCACACTAGAACTTTAAGATCGGATGTTAAAGTAACTGTGTCTTTAAACGCTAATGTGAAAACGTATGACCTCGTCTAAATACAAGGTGTCTCAAAAGAAATTTTATATTTATTGAGCTTATTACGTGAACGCAACGTATCCGAGGGGCGCGGGGGTTATGTCAATCGGTAGCCTGGCTCTTGGGAATTCAGTCGCTATGGAGCGTTTCTCGGGAGCAGACCGCGCGTTATGCGTGCGAGAGTTTTACAAAAACGGTGATTCGGCGGCTGTAGCGCGTAGAAAATTCTGCAGTATTCGAGGTTTTCGCCACTTAAATGATGCGCCAAGCATTCCTCTCATTCGACATTGGACTAAAAAGTTTGAAGAGACTGGTACAACGCTGGATAAATCAAAATCCGGGCGACCTAGGTCATCAAGAACGGTAGAAAACGTGGAGAATGTTAATCAGTCTGTTCGTGACGACCTGAACCTTTCAATTCGGAAGTGCTTAGATCATTACATCGTATTATGCACAAAGACCTAAAGCTGCACCCCTACAAAATTCAATTGGTGCAAAAATTAAAGCCCCAAGATGCCAGTCAGAGGCTTAATTTCGTAAATCAGGTGATTGAGCGATTTTCAACGTTTACCAACATTTTGTTTTCGGATGAAGCTCATTTTCATCTTAATGGCCACGTAAATAAGCAGAACTGCCGCTACTGGAGTGCAACGAATCCGAAACGCAAACATCAGAAACCCCTACATTCGCCTAAAGTGACCGTATGGGCTGCGATGTCGGCGCGAGGAATTATCGGCCCTTACTTTTTTGAAGACGAAAGGGGGCGTGCAGTTACAGTGAATTCAGAGCGTTATGTGGAGATGTTAGACAACTTCTTGGTACCTGAACTGCAAAACTTTCCTGGCTATAACCAAAGAACATGGTTCCAACAGGACGGAGCAACTTCACACACGTCCAATATGTCTCTGCCACGTGTTCGAGAAATTTTCTCAGGCAAATTGATCTCCCGGAGAGGTGACATAAATTGGCCTCCACGCAGTCCAGATTTAACCCCTATGGACTTTTTCCTATGGGGTTATCTTAAATCTAAAGTTTACGCCAATAAACCGACGTCACTGGCGCATTTGAAAGAAAATATCCGTCACGAAATGGCAGCCATCCCTGAGTCCACCTGCCGAGACGGCATAAGTAATTTTACTGTTCGATTAAATGAATGCCGAAAACGCGAGGGTCTACATTTAGACGATATTATTTTTAAGAAATAAATCCCCAAAAAGTGTATTTTAATAATTAATAAACATTTTTTCTATATACGGCTTACTTTTTTTTTAATCGATCCACTAAATATAAAATTTCTTTTGAGACACCTTGTACAAGCGATGTTTAAGACAGAGATCAGCGTCTTAAACATCGTCCGCATTGCCAACATAATTTCTATTATAAAAAAATACTCTTTGAATTCGTGCTGTCAACATTTTGTATTATCATAAACAAGAATACTGTATTATATCGACGTTATAAGAAGTTTATACTTATTGTTATAATAAAATTATTTATTTTAATAATGTGTTTAATAAAATACAGAGCTACATATTAATACAGGTGTAATATATTCTTTATTGTAGTGTCTTTATTGTAGAATTAAATGAAATATCCATATTTGTTTATAATAATTCAAAATGTGCGTCTGCGCAGACAGTTTAAAACTGGTAATTTCCTGACGGTAACTTAAGGATAAAATTACTGTAGCTGATGACAGCACCGGAGATTTAAACATCAAGTGTGAAAGCAAACCGATGTTAAACATCGGTGAATTTTAAATTCACTCGTCTTAAAGTTCTAGTGTGAAAAGGGTATTATTATTATTTATTTCTCGTACGTTTCAAGGTATACAGTGTACTAAAATGAGTAAAAATGTATTTGAAATACATGATTTTGTGTATTTGGTTTCCACAACAATTGTTTAAAAGCTAATATGTACGTCAATCAGCTGTTTTCTTGCGCAGAATTGGTGACGTAATTTATGATACCCTGGCATGAAGTTAAAATGAACATACTCTATATAAATATTTATCAGTATTGAGAACTGACACGCTCGAATACGCAGTCTGGTGGTCAAATATTGTACTAGGCGATCTAGTACTGTTTGAACTTATTATATATGTTCTAATGTTGAATTTTTGTTAGAATGTCGAAGTTGTGAAAAACCATAAAAGTAGAACAAATTGTAGTGTTTTTGGCTGTCATTCAAGACAGAACGAAGAAAGGCATCTTAGTTTTTTTCATTTCTTAAGAAAAATGGAGGGATAATTAATATTAAGTCCAGATTTGGTTATGGACAGGAGGAAGGCATGGGAATACATTTTAAGTTAAAAAGTAACTGATACTATGCGAGGAACCAGAATGTTTAAACGGACCGAAACCGAAACTGGAACGAAAAACATTTAATTGGAACGTAACCGTAAACCGGGAAATAAATTTGGGTTCCATTCGCTGGTCTTAAGATTAAGAAATTATGAAAACTGAATCAAAGCGTGAAACTTGATTGACGTAGCTAAAGTCAAACTTCATAAAATTCGCAGTTGCCTTGACTGGACATCTTTTAAAATTTTTACTGTTAACATATTGTGTAGGTCAAATGTGTTTCACCCCTTTGAAGGTAGGCAAACATCATAACAGATATGTAAGGAAGGTCAGTATTTCAGACACGCGAAAAACAAATTTATATTTATGAAAAACAAGGATGTTTAAACTGAAAACAACTTGTTATTGTTACAGACAATTTGTCGTTTTGATTCTAATGTACAATTTCTTTATAATAATAAGTTATATCATTAATAATCTGGCTTATCAAATAACTGTAAAGGCTCATTTACATTTAGATACAAGTATGAGCTCATACAAGTATGATCATACAAGTCAACATACACATGTCAATATACAAGTCGAAAATCATGTCATTTTTGTGCTCTGTTTACATTTGCATACACGCATACACTCGCAAAAAATGTCTAGTGATGACGAAGAGAGTTTTTTGTATTTAAGTACATGTGCATTACTTCTGTCAAAATCACGAAAAAGAAAGCGTAGATAGTGGCAGCGATATTTTTTATCTCGACGAGAAACCCATGGGGCCTACTCAATGTTAATTAATGAACTGACTTTAGAAGATGGTTCATGCTTCAGAAATTATGTGAGAATGAGTGTCGCTGATTTTGAAAGAATACTCACGTTGGTGGCTCCATTAATTACTAAAAGTGATTTCGAGAAGCTATATCACCTGCAGATCAACTGGCTGTTGCATTGCGGTTCTTGGCAACTGGTGACTCATTTGCATCACTGATGTACACACCTAGAATTTCTACCTTAGATAGCTCTCGACTATACTGACTTTTATGTTGTGCCATTTAGCCATGCAACTTAACTCCTCAGAAATGTTATCATAAATATCTTTTCTTTTGTTAAAATCTTTATACTCCTTCGACTTTACATCCCAGATATTACTGGATGATTTTCTCACTTAATAACAACGAATCCGAAACGCAAACATCAGAAACCCCTACATTCGCCTAAAGTGACCGTATGGGATGCGATGTCGGGGCGAGGAATTATCGGCCCTTACTTTTTTGAAGACGAAAGGGGGCGTGCAGTTACAGTGAATTCAGAGCGTTATGTGGAGATGTTAGACAACTTCTTGGTACCTGAACTGCAAAACTTTCCTGGCTATAACCAAAGAACATGGTTCCAACAGGACGGAGCAATCTGATGACTTTAATCCCAGATATTACTGGATGATTTTCTCACTTAATAACAGAATTTTATCCTTATTCCACAGACATATTTAACTTGTAAAAAAAAAACTATTGAAAATAATCAAATGTGAGATATCTTTTAAAACATAACCTAACTTTCCAGCAGGTTGTCAGCTCATACAAGTCAAGTATAAGGAAAAGTCTGCTCATACAGAAAGTATGAGCAAATGTCAATGGATTTGACAAATTATACAAATTGTATGAGCTCATGTATGAGGTGATGTATCGCGACAAGTTAATTTGACTTGTATCTCATACAAGTCCTCATACTTGTATCTAAATGTAAATGAGCCTTAAGATGTGTCTTACTTTGGTCACTTACACTGATAAACACACTATTTGTGACAGACAGACAGACAGACAGATAGACAGACAGACAGATAGACAGACAGACAGATAAACAGACAGATAGCGTTATATTCTACTTTCTTGGATTTAAAGTAGTTAAATACCGTAGCGATGGACGGGCACACCAGCTAGTATATTACATTTATATGGCAAAATATATCTTAACAACTAACTAAATGTGCTAATAAAGATTCTTCTACATAACATTTATTAAAAATTTCAACTTTGTATTAAAAATAATAAAGTTTTTTTATGAGTGGTATTACAAAGGAATGGTATTATTGTTGGTTGTTTGATATTCAATAAGGGATGGAGAGGCGAATGGATAGACATAAGCAGACGAAGTGGAGTCGAAGTGGCGGCTGAACAACACAAATAGACTACAATAATGACTCAATCAAAGCTATGCTTAACGTCAAAAACAGCTGTTTATCTCGCTTATTGAGAAATCAATCGACTAAGATGCTGTTTAATACCATCATCTCTTAAATTCAATTATCTTCAAACTCCAAAGAGGATTAACAGCTAATTTTATATAATCAAAACATAATAAAGTTGGTTTTTAGAGTTTCGTGGTTATAATTAATTTCTTATTATAGCCCAGTGGTTCACAAACTTTTTTGGTTCCGGACGCCCTTAATATATTAAAATTATCCCGCGGCGCCCCAAGTAAATACATTCAATTTTTCATTTTATTTTATTAAACAGAAGATACGGAACTATAAGTGAATATCTAAAAAAAGGACCTCATTTATAAACTACAAAAAGGGATAACAAAAAAAAGTTAGTGTGAATTTTCACACATTTTAGGGTTTTGTAGGTATTTAATAAGTGTAAGAAGCCAACATAATACTGGATGTCTAGGTATATTTATCACATCAAAATCAACAGTTTTTTTTTGATATTCACTTTTATTCGTTATTTGAGAACTAAGAGCTTCCATTTAATTTTTAGGGTTTTGTAGGTATGACCAAAAAACCCTTATACCGTCATTTTGTCGTCTGTCTGTCTGTCTGTCTGTCTGTCTGTTCGGTAAAAATTGTAGCCAAACGGCTAAACCTAGAGAGTTGAAATTTGGCATGCTTATACAACTCTTTAACCCGCACATAGGAAAAATCCTAAAACATCTGAAAAACATATCCCCCTAAAAATATAAACAAATATGTGCTCATCGAAAAAAAAAATATTTTTTTTAAATTCTGAGTAGGGTATCAAAGGAAAGCCCTTGGTACGTGGATTAACGATCAAATTTTTATTTTTGCAAAATAAATTCTTTTGACACGAGTTTTGCCAAAATTGTGCAAAAAAATTTTTGCCTCACACCCTGTAGCCCAGATGGTTTAAACTAAAAATCTGGAAAAATTCTAAGTAATGTACATTAGTGTGAACCGGAATAGTACAACAGGAATTTTTGATCAGATTACATTTTTGGAAGAAAAACGCATTTTTTTGTGATTTTTGGCTAATAATGTACACAAGTTATAGCTTTGTAACACGCTACGCTGGAACGTGTATGCTGGTGTAGTGGTTTCGACGCTGGTTTTTCACCCAAGTAACTCGATCCGAAAGGGATCGAACCCTGCGAGAAGAGACAATATTATTTTTTGTTTTTTTTTTTAAATTTTTATATTGTTTAAATTATTTTTTCAAAGTTCTAGTTATATTTTGGCAAATGTTGCATTTAATTTTTAAAAGCGTAAATTTAATAACCAGTGGAAATTGTTTAAATTATAATTTAATTCTGTTTCAATGTACACGAAATCAGAGGGGCGGAACTTATAACAACCAATGGAAGCCATAGGCGTATTTTTTTAAATTCTTAATGAACCTTGCTATATAAAAAAAAATACTGCACATATTTAGAAACCTAAATAATGGTATTAGGCGTTCGAATTAAAATTAACAAAAAAAATATTTTAATATTTCCTGTATACCTCGTCTACCTCTCAATTCTTGTGTGATACTCTGCCTTGAGTACAGATATCTTTGTTCTTACGGATTCTCCATTCACAATTAATTTGAATCGGACCAAAGTTTCTGCGTAATATTTTATTTAGAAACCTAAGAAGGAGAAATAAATGTCAACAATTTTTTTTTATAGGGTGAATTTTGTGATTTTTTCCTTGGGCTAATTTTATCTTTTCCTGTTTATGAGGAAATATCCATTATGAGGAAAGCATGGAAAGCTTGCTTTCCTGTCTTTGAACGTTGAAAGGACGTAAGTCGGAACTAGAATCAGGAACAGTAAATCAATACGGTATGTTTTATAACATTGTAGTGAATATTACAAGATATAAATATCAATGCACGAGATTTTATCAATTTTATCTAAGTAGGGAGCCGGATTATATTGGCAGTTTGCCCCTGACAGATAGACTGCCCGCAATACAAGCGTGGGATTATAGTTGCATACGTACGAAACAATGTTTACTAATATATACATTATTTCGTTTGTATGTATGTATAGGTACAAATATTTGAATAGGGGATATGCATGATTTTTTTAAATTTTTTTATTATATTCCTCTTGTTGCATATAAACATAAAAAACAGTTTTTAACTTTTTTTTTTAATTTGAAGGCTTAAAAAAATCATAAATGTATGTAGCGCGCGAAAACGACGTGTGACGTCATACCCTCCTAACTGACACATGACACTACTAGTCTACCCAGCGTACACAGTCTGTCGAGAACTTATTTGCTTGTATAACTTTTATAGGTTATGTAAAGTTAGAGTGATTTTAATTAAAATAAAGTTTAATTCTATAAAAACAATTTATACATGTTTACCGAATTAAATTTTATATGAAAATATATAAAATATGGAAGATCCAGGCCCCAGTACTTCGAAACATAGTCGAAAATATTGTTTAGTACCAATGTGCACAAATAGTTCAATTAGAAATCCAAAAAAATAAGTTATATCATTACCTGATGACGAAAAACAACAGAAAAGCTATGAGGCGAAATAAAACCGATATTTCAGAAAAAAGTAAACTTTATGTTTGTGAAGACCATTTTAATGTGAGTACATATATTTTATAAATTATTTTAATAATAAATGCGTGAAAAATTGTTTAAAAACAAATACAAAACTCTCAAACAATACAATATAAACACGTAAACATTATGTTTTGTCTGTATCCGTGACGTCAAACCCTTACAGTCTCAGTCGTATCTACTCGGCAACCTTCGCGGCGTGGTCGGCTTATTTCAAATTTACAATATTTTAATTAAAAAATTTGGCTATAATATTAATTAAAATGTGATTTTTGTTGTGTTAGGTGACATAACTAACATTAAAATATCAAAAAAAATGTAGTTTTAAGGAAATATAAATTTTATGCGTATCCCCTATTGCGCCCCTTAACGAATGATAGGTATATTTTAAAAAAAATATATTATTTATATTGGTTTTAACAGAGCCGCAGTAAGGGGGGGGGCTAGCGCAGTAAGGAAAAGGGCGCTGACGAGCTGGACTAAGGGGCGCAACATTGTGAAGGTGAGGACCTTTTTTTTTGCTCATCACTTGGATTATGGGAGGTGAAGACCTTTTTTTTGCTCATCAATCATTTGGATTTTGGGAGGTGAGGACCTTTTTTTTGGTCATCAATCATTTGGATTTTGGGAGGTGAGGACCTTTTTTTTGCTCATCACTTGGATTTTGGGAAGTGAAAATCTTTTTTTTTTTTTCTCATCATTTAGATTTTGAAGAAGGTGAGAACCTTATTTTTGCAAGAACGCCAAAACACGGTTTTGACCCTAGCGCAAGTTTTCCTTACTGCGGCTCTGGGTTTTAAGCCCATTTTTGAAAATATATTATAAAAAATAAATAAAATTATTATAAAGGAAGAATCATCTACTAAAAAAATTGATGTGAAGTATGAATTTTTACACATTTCAGGGTTTCGCAGGTATTTAGTAAGTGAATGATAATTATTTGGGATGCCAAAACAAATTTTATGTCAAAATATTTTTTTATGAATTTTAATTCGAATGCCTAATATCATTATTTAAGTTTCTAAATATGTGCAGTATTTTTTTTTTTTATATAGCAAGGTTCATTAATATTTTGAAAATTGCGTCTACGGCTTCCATTGGTTGTTTAAATCATAAGCCCCGCCCTCTGAGTTCGTATATATTCAAACAGAATTAAATTATAATTTCAACACTTCCCACCGGTTATTAAAAATTAAAACGCTTTTAAAAATTAAATGCAACATTTACCAAAATATAACTAGAATTATGACATAATAATTTAAACAAAATAAAAATGCAAAAAAAAAAACTGAAAAAGAAAAATTAAAATTGACAGGAATCGAACTCTAGTTTGCAAATTAAAAAGCAACGACAAAACGCACAACGCTACGATCGCTTACTTATCTACTGTGTTACCTAGCGAATTAAATATTTAACATATTTTAGTTAAAAACACAAAAAATGTGTTATTTTCCGAAAACAAAATCTGATCAAAAATTCCTGTTGTACTATTCCGGTTCACATCAATGTACATTACTTAGAATTTTTTCAGATTTTTAGTTTAAACCATCTGGGCTACAGGGTGTGGGACAAAATTTTTTTTGCACAATTTTGGCAAAAATCGCGTCAAAATAATTTATTATGTAAAAATTAAATTTTGATCGTTAATCTACGTACTAAGAGCTTTCATTTGATACCCTACTCAGAATTTAAAAAAAATATATTTTTTTTTTCGATGAGCACATATTTGTTTATATTTTTAGGGGGGATATGTTTTTTAGATGTTTTAGTATTTTTCCTATGTGCGGGTCAAAGAGTTGTATAAGCTTGCCAAATTTCAACTCTCTAGGTTTAGCCGATTGGCTACAATTTTTACCAAACAGACAGACAGACACACAGACAGACAGACGACAAAATGACGGTATAAGGGTTTTTTGGTCAAATATTCCAATTTTGTTTATAAGTTCACCTATGTACGAGGTCTGTTCAAAAAGTATCGCGAATTTTGAATTTCCGTGGGTGACGTATATTCCATTTTCGATTTTTTTGTGGCGTTATGTTGGTACTTATGTCTCTCCCTTATGCCGACAAGTTCGACCATTTTGAATATTCAGTTAATTTTTGACAGTTGCTTTGCTTGCACGTGTTTTGGCTCGTCTTCGATTTTTGCCTATACCAAAAAATGGATCAAAGAATCTGTATCAAATATTGTGTAAAAAACAAAATTAAGTGCGCGGACGCATTCCGAATGTTGACTGTGGCATATAGTGAAGCTACCTTGGACCGAAGCAACGTTTATCGGTGGTACAAAATGTTCTCAGAGGGCCGAGTAGATGTGAACGACGAAGAACGTGCCGGACGCCCGAGCACGTGAACAACAGACGAGAACATTGATGAAGTGAAGAAAATAGTATTGGCCAATCGTCGAATCACCGTTAGAGAAGTTGCTGAGGACCTAAACATATCGATTGGCTCGTGCCATTCGATTTTTACCATAGGAGATAACGCCCCTGCCCACACATCGTTGCTTGTGCGCGATTTTTTGGCCAAAAACAACACACTAATAATGCCGCAGCCACCGTATTCCCCAGATCTGGCCCCTGTGACTTTTTCTTCTTCCCGAAACTGAAGAGGCCCATAGAAGGACGACGCTACGCTACGAGTGAGGAGATAAAGACGGCATCGAAGGAG
This sequence comes from Liopterus haemorrhoidalis, assembly GCA_963971575.1. Lineage (NCBI taxonomy): Eukaryota > Metazoa > Arthropoda > Insecta > Coleoptera > Dytiscidae > Liopterus > Liopterus haemorrhoidalis. Next base: position 26,920,901 of record OZ020625.1, read on the forward strand.
GAGCTGAACAAGATTACAAAAAATGATTTTTTCAAGTGCTTCGAGGATTGGAAAAAACGTTGGCACAAGTGTATAATATCTGGTGGGGATTACTTTGAAGGGGACAAAATAGATATTCATGAATAAATAAATAAATTTTGAAAAAACCCAAAATTCGCGATACTTTTTGAACAGACCTCGATGAAAAAAATCAAGATTATAGTTGAATTTTGCAAATGATATAAAGGGCAACAGGCAACAGGTTATTTTTAGAACGTACGTACGTACTTTTCATTTTTGATTCGGAGGCGAGTTAATATAATTGAAACGTTGTCCTGGCAACGCTTGTAGAGCATCTATAATAAATAGGAGAAACTGGGGAAATGCTAACCCGACAGATAGTTCTCTTGTCACGTATCTCCTCTCGTCTCGGCCCTTCAATATTTAATAACTGAATTTAAATCTTCCATAGATAGTTTTATGGCATTCTTCGTTTTATTTTAAAGGCAGTGTTCCTTAAAGTTGGCTGGTTACGGAATGGTGATATTCAGGCCCGGATTCTAGCAGAAGTGGGCCGCTTTAGGCCCACTAGGCCTGAGGGGCCCACTTCTAACCAACTTACATAATTTTTTTAAAAATTTTGAAAAAAAAATCAAAATTTATTTTACAGTATAAAATACTAGAATAGTTATTTAACGTCCAATTTGTATAATGTTAGAATTAGGAAATAATTTCATTCAGCTTTTTGGACAAGAAGCGTTTATTTTAAACAACACAACGTTTCACCAACAACATTGTTGGCTTCTTCAGGTGCTATAACAATAGCATAACAATAAATTAACAATCTTATATAATTATAAATTAATTTACCTATGTTAGTTAAACGTAACTCTAACAAACTGTACATCAGTCATCTCCAAGGATGGTGAAATTACAGAATAGCATTGACAAAATATTTTTAACTTGAAGAATACAGAAAATAGGAAAAACAGGAATTAAATTTTTTAAATATTATACTATAATAACCAAAGGTAGTGACTGTTAATTAAATTTTACGTTTCAAACAACGAGACTAGAGATAAATATAATGATATCAAGAGTAACAAAAATTCAAATAATTACGAATGATATTAAGACTGACGCATCAATATGACAGGCAGTCACACTACCCCCCCCCCCCCCCTGACAACCTGGTACGCACAAATCGCAAAGTTTGTTAAGCCTGGAACAGAATGCACAGCGGGCTACGCCGTCAGCGCGGCGTCGTTTGCGACAGAGTTGCGTAGCGCCGTTGAGAATTTTCGCCTGCACACAATGCAATAATTTTTAACGCCGTCAAGTGTCACTTGACAACCTATATTTGTGTTTATACGTGCGCTCTCTTTTATTAAAAGTATAATGGATGATGAAGACTTGTGTGTGATGTTATTTATGTTGTATGCAAGTTATTTATACATACAAACACTTTACCATTCAGTAAAAACTGAGGTTAGGTGTTCTGCGTCAACGTTCAACGGCGTCAAAAGTTGGAAGTTGACGAACTTTCAGTATCAACGGCGTTCGAACGCCGGAGGACGTTGTCCATTCTGTGCACTTGCGTACGACAGCTTGGTTTTAACTTTCTTCTGACAGATGGCGCCGTACGTACGCCGTTAACGCGTCGTAGAACTCGGTGCATTCTGTTTCCCACTTAGTTACGGAGAGTTACGTTTAACTAACATAGGTAAATTAATTTATAACTATATAAGATTGTTACTTTATTGTTATGTTATTGTTATAGCACCTGAAGAAGCCAACAATGTTGTTGGTGAAACGTTGTGTTGTTTAAAATAAACGCTTCTTGTCTCAAAAGCTGAATGAAATTATTTCCTAATTCTACCATTATACAAATTGGACGTTAAATAATAATACAAACACATAAACTTTTTTTTTCTTTAAGTTCTGTTCTGAGTTCAAGCTTAGTTTAGTTTTATTTCAAAATTATCAAAAATTAAAATTTCTTGTTAAAATCTGATATTTTATTATACGTATGTTTGAAGAAACAAGTGTTTCAGAAGAAGGAAAAGTTCAACTTGATTACATAAATAAATATCCTCAACTACCACTAATTTAACTAGCTGCCAAAATATCTTGAAATCACTTTCTTATTTTTTTTTTATGATCCCACAATTATGAATGGATGGTAAAAATGGTAAACCCTTACAGCATTTTAAAAAATGCTGTAAAACCGCATTCAGAGCTCTTAAATCAATAGCTTATACACTGTAGCTTATAGACTGTTTACTGTCACTAAAGTTTGTCATACTGTGAGACGTGAAACCTTTCAGACCTCTAAATTCAATACGTTATTCGTTGTGGTTTATGGATAATTTTCTAAACTTATAGCTAGTGAGATGTTTTAATGAGACAGACATATAAACACATTGGCTATCTCATTCTATCAGTGACACCGTAGTTATCGAATGCCTTTACATAACCTAACATAATGTCATCATTAACAAATCTTGCTCAAAATTACAAAGACGGACAGTAAATATGATCAATTTAGGTAATTAGGTTAGGTTTAGTTAGTTAAAATCTAAGACAACAGAATTATAAGAACGATAATACATAGAATTAATTTTACGAAGCTTGTAGTTGGTTGGTAATTCATTACACATTAATTTCTAACTAGCTGTGAACAGTGCTTAGAACGTTAAAACAATCCATAGAAACATAACTTACAGCGTAACAACGAACAGAATACAGCGTGTTAATTTAAAGAGCTCTGAATGCGGCTTAATGGTTTAAAAAATTTCACTTACAATTTTGCAGTGAATCTGTAAAGACAGTTTTAGTAAATTAGTACAATTTTTAGGTTTTAGGAATTTTTTCGGGTCATGGGTTGCCTGGTCTAAATCCAAACATGTACAATGGGGTACTCTTACGTAAATTTATAGACCGTATCAAAATTATTTAGAATTATTATAGTATTTTAAGTTCATAGTCAAGGTTATCTATGTAATTGTATACCTATGTTTCTAGATCAAGGTTGTACGCCTCTATTGAGTTATAGCTCTCTAGTATCATTTAAGAGTTTAAAATGTGTTAAAGCTTGTATTGCATCAGGTGTGTACAAAGTTTTTATTTCTTTTTCGCAACTTTTCTCTTTATTTTAATTTCAAATAAAACAGAGAAAAATAAAAATAGACGTACTGAGGCTATAACGAATGTGTATATTTTTATTTTCAGAAAATGAGACGCACAAGGAGACATAAAGTCTTATTCATGTCAGTATTTTTCCTAATATATTCAATAATCCACGTCCTCTCGGAGCAGAGTTTGGAAAAATTAAATTCATCATCAACAACAGCTTCTTATGCCGCTTATGAGACGACAGTCAGTTCGACAAATACCGTGCAGACGACCGAGTCCTCGGTGGGATCTACCGTGGGCAGTAGTGGTTCCACCTCAGAACCTTCTTCGACGGTTATTACCAGTACCCATAAACCTACAGCACGAACCTTAAGACCGAGAAGGGATAATTGTACCCCACCAGCTATAGAACAGGTAAAACTTTAAAATAGGGGATAGGCATGATTTTTTTTTATTTTTTTATTATATTCCTCTTGTTGTATATAAACATAAAAAACAGTTTTTAATTTTTTTTTTTTTAATTTGAAGGCTTTAAAAAATCAAAAATGTATGTAGCGCGCGAAAACGACGTGTGACGTCATAATCCTTTCTAACTGACGCATGAGACTACTAGCCAATCCAGCGAACGGTTGTTTATGCAGCGAACATAGTCTGTTGTGAATTATTTGTTTGTGTAACTTTTATAGGTTATGTAAAGGAGAGTGATTTTAATTAAAATAAAGTTTAATTCTATAAAAACAATTTATACATGTTTACCGAATTAAATTTTATATTAAAATATGGAATATCCAGGCCCCAGTACTTCGAAACATTATCGAAAATATTGTTCAGTACCGATGTGCACAATTAGTTCAACTAGAAATCCAAAAAAACTATTTATATCATTACCTAATGGCGAAAAACAACAGAAAAGGCGAAATTTGTGGCTGAAAACTATGAGGCGAAATAAAACCGATATTTCAGAAAAAAGTAAACTTTATGTTGTGTGCATAAATGCATCAATGTTGGGTAAATTATCACTCTGAGCCCTAACAAAATCTTTATCTGCCATTTTAATAGTAAATACATGAAAAATTGTTTAAAAACAAATACAAAACTCTCGAACAATACAATACACACACGTGTGAAGATTATGTTGTAGCTGTCTGTATCTGTGATGTGAAAACCCTATCGTTTGACGTCATACTCAGTCGTTTCTACTCGGCAACTTTCGCCCCGTGCTCGGAATATTTCAAATTTACAATATTTTAATTAAAAAATTTGGCTATAATGTTAATTAAAATGTGATTTTTGTTTTGTTAGGTGACATAACTAACATTAACATATCAAAATAATGTAGTTTTAAGGAAATACAAATTTTATGCGTATCCCCTATTATTATTAATATTTTTATTAAATTGTAAATACTGAAGGACACCCAGCAAACATTTTTATACGGGCCAGTACTGGTAAAGCATAATACTGGTAATACTCCCCGGCATTGAAAGTAATGGATCAGTACCCCGGTGTCCCCGTGGCCGTTACTGGCCCATTGATGTATCAGTTGCCGACCCAGCAACGGTAAAGTGCAAATAATCGCATTAGTTGCAAGATTTATTTCTGATGGTTTTAAGTAAAAAGTATGAGTGAAGAAGAGTGCTTATAAAATGTTGGTAAAGTACTTCGTATAGGCGGAATGCGAAATACAAATGTGAAGTACATTATTAATACTGGCGTTGCACTTACTTTTGGTGCCAGTAATTTACCAGCATAAAAGCAGTTTGCCAGCATTCGGCCGTTAGTTGAATGTTTTGGGCAGCTTTTGCAATTCAAGAAAAATAATAATATTGCACTTCTGGTGGATTGCTCGCTTTAATTCACTTACCAGGTCTACAAGTATAAAATGCGGATTTTTTTCAAACTTGCCACGCAAACAGAGTTTATAGTTCAAAGTTTCAACACATACGGCGTTTTGTTAAGTTATCATCAAGTGTCAAATGCGTATAGATTATAATTTGAAAAGTGATCATATAGTTTTGTTTTACTGTGTTAAAAATGTCAAATTTTGTGCCAAATAAAGAACATTCGCGGACAGTACTACTGTTTTGTTTTTATTTGAAAAAAACTGCTGCTGAATCATACCGACTGCTTCGAGAAGCTTATGGTGAATATGCTCCATCGCAAGATACGTGTGAACGATGGTTTCGGTGTTTCAAAAGTGGTGACTTTGATCTTACAGACAAAGAACATGGAAAACCTCCAAAAAATATGAAAATACAAAATTGGAAACATTGCTACAGAAAGACGATATTCAATCACAAAAACAACTAGCAGAGCAGTTAGGCGTTAGTCAACAAGCTGTTTCCAATCACCTACGAGAGATGGGTAAGATCCAGAAAGTCGGCAGATGGGTTCCACATGCATTGAATGAGAGGCAGATGGAAAAACGCAAAAACACTTGTGAAATTTTGCTTGCACGATACAAAAGAAAGTCTTTTTTGCATCGTATCATTACTGGCGATAAAAAATGGATTTATTTTGAAAATCCCAAACGCAACACCGAATCGCTTTGCCAAAAAGACAATGCTCTGTACTTGGTGGGACCAAAAGGGTGTGGTCTATTATGAATTGTTAAAACCTGGTGAAACAGTTAATACTCAACGCTACCAACAACAACTGATCGAATTGAACCATTCGCTGCTCATAAAACGACCAGAATACGAAAGAAGACAGCACAAGGTAATCTTTCTTTACGATAACGCTCCATCACATAAGGCAGAAGCAGTTTGCAACACATTGGAGGCACTCAAGTGCGAAGTGCTACCCCATGCCGCTTACTCACCAGACTTGGCCCCTTCAGATTACCACTTGTTCGCTTCGATGGGTCACGCACTTGCCGAGCAGCACTTTTGTTCATATGAAAATGTGAAAGAATAGCTAGATGAATGGTTTGCGGGGAAAGGGGAAGAGTTCTAGTGGCGAGTTATTCACAGATTGCCTGAAAGATGGGAAAAATGTATAACTTCAAATGGAGCATACTTTGAATAAATAAACTTTTACTGTTCTTTTGAGTTTAATGTGTTTTATTAAAAAAAAAACCGCAATTCATGCTTGTAGACCTCATAGTTTTCAACAGTATTTCTCCGAATTAAGGGTACAATTAAAAAGAAACGACGTTCACAGATTTTCAAAAAATATATTATTTGGTTTTTTAGTTTCCGAGGCCTTTGATGGGCCCTTATGCCAGAAAACATGGAGGAATTATAATCCACGTATTGGTTGCTGTCTACACGTTTCTAGGACTGGCGATAGTTTGTGACGAATATTTCGTTTCTTCCTTAGACAGGATTTGTGAAGGTAATACTAAAACACATTCCAAAAATCCAAAAAGAACCCTAAAAAACCTTTTTAACTCGACTTATTGCTCAAGTACATTGGGCGAGTTTACTAGTTACAAATTTACTCGCTGTTACCAACAGTTCAATAGGAGATAGGCATGATTTTTTTTTATTTTTTATTATATTCCTCTTCTTGCATATAACATAAAAAACAGTTTTGCATTTTTTTTTTTAATTTGAAGCCTTAAAAAATCATAAATATATGTTGCGCGCGAAAACCACGTGTGACGTCATCCCTACTTAAGTGTACTCCGTACAGCCTACCCAGTGTACAGCGTACAGCCTACACAGTCTGTTGTGAAATTATTTGCTTGTATAACTTTTATAGATTGCGTAAAGTTAGAGTGATTTTAATTAAAATAAAGTTTAATTCTATAAAAACAATTTATACATGTTTACCGAATTAAATTTTATATCAAAATATATAACCTATATTGCAGTATTTCAATTATGCCTCTAACGTTTTGTAACTTCATGTTAACAATATAGTAAAATTCTGACATCTAAATTACATAAATATTTACATTTTACAGAGTTGCAGCATTTGTTTACATAAAGTTATAGAATACATAAATGGTTATTACAAGTCTGTATTGACACCACGTACTTCTTCAGCACTGTAGCATTCATTATTTTTCATATATTCCATGAGCATAAAAGCATCAATGTTGGGTAAATTATCACTCTGAGCCCAAACAAAATCTTTATCTGCCATTTTAATAATAAATGCGTGAAAATTTTTTTAAAAACAAATACAAAACTCTCGAACAATACAATATACACACGTAAAGATTATGTTGTAGTCTGGGCTGTCTGGGGTTTGACGTCATGCTCAGTCGTATTTATTCAACCTTTGCGCTGTGGTCGGCTTATTTCAAATTTACAATATTTTAATTAAAAAATTTGGCTGTAATATTAATTAAAATGTGATTTTTGTTTTGTTAGGTGACAAAACTAACATTAACATATCAAAAAAATGTAGTTTTAAGGGGGGGGGGTAGGGTCTGAAAACCACATTTTAAGCATATTTTTGTGAATTTTATTCAAATCTATGGTTAAATTAATTCATTTTCAAACTAAGTATATATATAAAGTATGTTTTGAAGAAGATACAAAAAAATTTTGAAGGCAAAATATGTCGAAATGAGCCAGCTGTGGCAAATCTTCTCAGACTCCGGGAAAAAAATTAGATTTTGCGGTGACTCGCATAACTCGTCACTGGATCATCTGAAATCAAAAATCCAAAAAGATTTTGTTAGTTTATGAGTTTGCCGAGGTAATGACGTTGAGTTTTTATTTTTAAAATGATTTTTCAGTTTTTAGCGTTACTTAAAGACAAAAAAAAAAAAAAAAAAAATTCCCCCTAAAAAAACCTAAAAATGAGTATATTTGTGATTGTTAAATAAAAAAAAAAACATCTCAACGTCGTTACCTCGGCAAACTCATAAACTAACAAAATCTTTTTGGATTTTTGATTTCAGATGATCCAGTGACGAGTTATGCTGGTCACCGCAAAATCTAATTTTTTTCCCGGAGTCTGAGAAGATTTGCCACAGCTGGCTCATTTCGCCATATTTTGCCTTCAAATTTTTTTTGTATCTTCTTCAAAACATACTTTATATATGTACTTAGTTTGAAAATGAATAAATTTAACCATAGATTTGAAAAAAAAATCACAAAAATATGCTTAAAATGTGGTTATCAGACCCTACCCGCCCCTTAAGGAAATATAAATTTTATGCGTATCCCCTATTGTTAAATTGTTCAATTTAGTGAAACTTGAACACTTTATACACATCAATAAATTGAAAGTCAACTTTTTCAATTTATTGATCTATAAATTGTACCGTGTAAACCCATTTTAAAATAAAAGTGAGATTTTAAGCTCAGCTTAAAATAACTACATTTTGTTCTACTCCCTATAAAATATCTTCAAGTTACGCCCCTGATTGAACTTATTTAAAAATATATTACACCCCAATCAATCAAATTTTGACATGGTATTTTATCCCTAATGGATTATACGAATGCACTCGAATTTCATATCTTTTATATCAATTACTTATTTGAATATTGTGCAATTATTGCTTTTTTGTTTTTCAGAACTAAAGTTATCACCGGATGTTGCTGGAGCAACATTTATGGCTGCCGGAAGTTCAGCCCCAGAACTGGCTACTGTTGTAATTGGAGTGTTTTTTGCTAAAGACGACATAGGTAAGTCATATCGGAGATTTTAATTTAACAGACGAACAAAAAATGTTATAATTTTTTTTTGTTCGTCAAAATGAAATTTTCGATAAGATTTTTATCTATTTCTCTAGCAAGGAAATAAAAATTATACACTCACATTACACAATTATTAAGTTACATTTTGGGCTATTAGAGCTTAATACATAAAACACAATCACACAATTCCACAACCGTGCCGAGACATTTTATTAAACTGTTCTCATTTTTGTAAAAACAAATTAAGAGGAAATTTTGATTTCAATAGCAGAGTTGAGAATATTTGAAATCAAAGTATTTTAATTACATTTTGGTATTTGAAATAATCGGCCCGATTCTGTAAAAAGTTACTAGGTTAGTTGCTACTGAGTAACGTTGCTACGAAATAACTTTTATAGTAACTTTCTTATCAATCGCCAAACAATTGGTATTCTCCAAGCATAAGCACAAGCAACGTTCTTATAACAAGTTATATATAGTAACGTTGCTACAAAGACCCGTGAAGCTAGAAGCAGATTACGTTCTGCGCAAGCGAGGTATTCGTTTTTAATTGAGTTTGACAGCTATGTTGTGAGTTTCTGAGGTTAAACGAAAAATGTTTTATAAACAAAATCAGAAAAAGAATTGCAAACAGATGGAAATTCTGTTGAATTTCCTGGCAAATAACCCGGTCATGGCCGGCGATACGAGTGTTTAAAAAATAATTTACAGGAATGAGTGGTGGTGCTGTAGTGATGTGCTATGATGTAGTGGTGCAAGTTATAGTCCAAATTTAAATGAATTGCGTGAAATACAGTTAAAGAAGTTCGGATAGCTATTGAACCGGCGCGCACTTAAAACATTGATCTGGGAAGGGTCCATTTCGAAAAAATATCTGTAATATAATACAAATGTATTGTTGTGTTTTTATGGAGAGGACAGGGTTTATATATTAATTTAATTTTGATTATAATTTAATTTTTAATAATAAAAAGGTGATTCTTATTTGCAATCGCTTAGTTTTTATTAAATAAGATTTGATTTTTCAAATCCTTGGGGGAGGGGGTCTGAACTCGTCGACCACCCCCTTGTGTGCGCGGCTTCTATTGACAGTCGTAGTTAATACATTTAAAAAATATTGTACTGTTATACTATTATAAAACAAATGTAAATAAACAAAAAAAAAAAAAAAAATAGAAATTGAAATAAAGAACTCGAAGAATTTTGTGCTATACAGAAAATAAAATAAAAATCCTTCAATAATTATTGTCTCTATGTTGCCCTTCATTGTAAAATGCTTGAAATAATTCATTATTAAACAGAAAAATTGCGATTTTTCACGATTTTAACAAGTTATTTTGAAGTTACTAAGTGTAGCAACTGCTTTCTGTTAGTTGTTATCCATAATAACTTTTTTAGCAACTAGTTACTAATTTCATAGTAACTTTTTTCTTACAGAATACGGATTTCGTGAAAGTTGCTAAAAAAGTTACTGACCTTGTATTTAGCAACTTTTATTGTAACTTTTTTGTAGTAACTTGCTTACAGAATTGGGCCGATTGTATTTCAAATATTTCCCTGTAGTCTGGTGCCTACATTGAAAGATACTGCACTTGATGATAATGGAATGCTAATTTGCACACATGTTCCATATAAAATTTAAATCATTTTGACCCGCAGCCCCTATTTGCACATCATAATCAATTCTCGGCATGGTTCTATTCAATATCATTATTTTTATAAAATATCATATTTTAATATTTTTGCATTTTAGGTGTCTCTGGTGTAATTGGATCAGCAGTCTTCAACATAATGTTTGTAATATCAGTATGTGCTCTTTGTGCTGGCACTGTGAGCTACTTAAACTGGTGGCCACTTTGTAGAGACTGCTTTTTTTATGCTATCTCAATATTGGTCATGCTTTTCACTATATTCGATGAAATTATTACTTGGTAAGTAATTCTAAAGCCTTTACTTTAATAATTTTGAGTTTAATGCATCATTTTCATGGTAGTGTCAAAAGCGCGACAGGGGTGAGAGGCGTGGTGTTATATTTACAAGTTCGAATTTCATGGTGGGGTTGGAGACGTGATAAATGCACGTTTTCGGTTTTGACAACATTTGTATCTAACCCAAATCTAACCTAAAAGTTTATACAATTGTTTGTAGTAAACGGTTATTCAATTTCATTAAATATGTCGTCAAATCGAAGGAGACGTCTAGCTCTTTTTAGGGTTTTGTAGGTATGACCAAAAAACCCTTATACCGTCATTTTGTCGTCTGTCTGTCTGTCTGTCTGTCTGTCTGTCTGTCTGTCTGTCTGTCTGTCTGTTCGGTAAAAATTGTAGCCAAACGGCTAAACCTAGAGAGTTGAAATTTGGCATGCTTATACAACTCTTTGACCCGCACATAGGAAAAATACTAAAACATCTAAAAAACATACCCCCCTAAAAATATAAACAAATATGTGCTCATCGAAAACAAAAATATTTTTTTAAAATTCTGAGTAGGGTATCAAATGAAAGCCCTTAGTACGTGGATTAACGATCAAATTTTTATTTTTGAAAAATAAATTATTTTGATGCGATTTTTACCAAAAATGTGCAAAAAAAATTTTGTCCCACACCCTGTAGCCCAGATGGTTTAAACTAATAATCTAAAAATATTCTAACTAATGTATATTGGTGTGAACCGAAATAGTACAACAGGAATTTTTGATCAGATTATGTTTTTGGAAAATAACGCATTTTTTTTGGTTTTTGGTTCACAAAGTACATAAGTTATACCAATGTAAGACACTCACATGCATGGCGTGCGATGGCTACATGCGTTAGAGCACTCTTAAACTGGTTGGAAAACGAAGGGTTTCGAGTTCGAGTACCGGAGTGAATTTTATTTTTTCTGTTTTTTTTTTTGCATTTTTATTATGTTGAAATTATTTTGTCAAAATTCTAGTTATATTTTGACAAATGTTGTATTTAATTTTTATGAACGTAAATTTAATAACCAGTCTTATTATATGATTAACAGACGATAAATTATTTTAAAAATATCGTTCATTTTGCCGTGATTACTACAAAGTAAAATTTGTCCTACACACTCAGCATACCGCCTTCACTTATTATATACCTGCGAAACCCTGAAATGTGTGAATATTCACACTTCACATACATTTTTTATGTATATTTAGACTTATTGCGATATGAAGAAAAGCGATGGTGGGTACGTCCCATATATACATAGAAACAGATGGCAACAGGGAGATTATTTTAACTTGTTGCAAAAAATGAGACACAAAAAACCCAGACAGTTACTTCAATTACAAGAAAAGAATTTAATACACAATCTTTTTTACTTGACATCACAGTTTAGAATGAAGATTCTGTTGGCCCCTGTTTGGGGGTGTATTATTAGTATACCCACTGCATGACATTTCTGCAGACCAGATATTTGAAACCAAATCCATAATAATAAACTTTATGACTACCGACAACATTGTAGTCGCTATTTCGCTACATCAATTACGTTTTTTTAATTTTTTTTTAGGAAATTATCTCACCATTCCGAAAAAATATATCTGTTTGTATGGTTTCCACGGTGGGACCAGCGCTAGAGTTGAAATTTCTGAACTTGCGACACCGCGCTTGTAACACCGCGCCTACGACACCATGGTACGGGTTTTTTCAAAATAGAGCGATCCTATTGGTTGATTATCTTGTTCCACGCTTGTCCAACACCAGAATGAAAATGATACATTAAGTTGCGTTCAGAGACCTTTAAGGATTCCACACACCAAAGCGGCCGCGGTGGCGGCCACGGTGGCGGCCGCGGTGGCGATCAGGTCTCCTCACACTAACGCGGTGGGAGTGGCGGTAGCGGTAGCGATCAGTTAGTGAATCACGGTATATAGTTATATGATAATATTGGACCTTGCTTGGGTTATTTCAATTTTCCCCTTTGGAATGTTAAAATTTAAAATTCCAACAATTGACCATGGAAACGAATGACATATGTCAAACTTAAATTAATTTTCTTACATATTTTAATGACAAAAAATAAATAAATGGGATATTTGTATTAAGAATGACACAAAAAATCAAAATATAAAGAAAATGACATTTTAAAATGATATTAACCTTAACCAAAAAATGTTTGTTGCAAGTATGATTTACAAAGCTTAAACAAAACGGCTGAAAAGCATTATTTAAACGATGAAAGTAACTAGATTGCAAAATCTAGTTCCGCCTAATCGTTTGGAACAGACTTTACTATCAATTTCCAAAACTTTTCCTATTTCGTCCCACACTTTATTTGTTTTCCTAATATTCTTGTAATCAGGATGTGCTAAGTCATACAAAATTAAATGATTTTTACTGATCTATGATTTTTTCTGTTAAATTATCTATTTTCGACATTATTTTCTTAAATATATTCACTCTGTGGTATATAAACAATGAATATCGCGCGGCCTAACGCAACTTGTCGAGTTTGGCCGCCAGTGTTTGGTGATCGCTAGACTGAACGCTGCAGTCGGTGGCGTTCTCAGATAGCGGAACGCTTGTATGTGCGTGGTCTCATTGTATTGTATAGGTTGCGTTAGGCCACTGCATTATCGCCACCGCAACCGCCACCGCGGCCGCTTTGGTGTGTGGAATCCTTTAAATTAGTTGACTGTTAACTGTGTGTTATGGATAAGTTTAGTAGATAGTTTTAATTAGTATTTGTATGTTTTTATTTTAATTTCCTTCTTTCTTGGGGGGGGGGCACTGATGGTGATACATTTCATGTACATGTTTAAAATGGAAAACTTTGATTTCAGCAACCTTGGCTAATCACAGTAATACTAAATATTTTTTTAGGAGCGAATCGCTATTCATGTTGTCACTGTATGTGGTCTATTGTATAGTCCTACATTTTAATAGTCCACTTGAAAAATGGGCGCAAACGTGGCAATGGGTTCCTTGTAAAAAACCAGCTCCTGAAGAAGAAAGTGCATTAGTGTCCTATAAAACTCTACACGAGGACAGGACGAAAATGGCCTCCTATACTACGGAGGACAAGGATCAACAATTACAGCAACAACCTCAGCAACAGGGTCAGCAAAACAACATTGAACAAGGTAAAACATTTGTTCTCTTATTATAAACAATTTTTGTTATACATTTTTTGCGTAAACGCCCATTATTAATACTAATGAAATACAGGGTGTTTGTTTGAAACGGGGCACCCCGAAAATCTCCTTTATTTGTAAAGATATAAAAAGTCTTCAGAACAAAAGATAGTTTCCAGCTTTCCAGAAAACCATAGCTAATTTCTGATAATAGTTAGCCATAGTTTTAGGCACTGGCATCTTTTTAGACATATTCATTAGACCATGTATGTCTTCAATAGCTTTATAGGCTTCCTAAAATTAAATAAATAAACATTAGAGGCTGTATATAAAACTAAAATATTATTAATTTTACAAAAATTTGCAGACCCCGGATTTTGCAGCATTTGACGGCAACCGAGGCATTACTTGCCGGTAAATGAAGATTCTCCCGTGATAATTTAAAATTTTTCATGAATTTCTTTACATCCAAATTGTGCCTCAAGACCTTTTGAGGACACCCTCACCCGTGAGGTCACTCCATGCCCCCAGGTGGTGGGCCACGCGTTCTGTTCGATTGTGGTAACAATATACAGGGTGTTTGTTTGAAACGGGGCACCCCGAAAATCTCCTTTATTTGTAAAGATACAAAAAATCTTCAGCACGAAAGTTAAACTAGACAAAAAGGCCCATCTAAAGGTTACTATAAGAATTCTGAGGCACTTCCGGTTTCACCGGAAATTATGTCAACTTTTGATCTAGCATAGGGAATCGATAATTTTATATTTTTTTCCTAAAAGTACATTAAATTAGCTTTACAATGACACCAAAAAATCATATTTTTATGTTAACCATTTCAAAATGGCGACCATTTATTTACAAAATAATAATCAACATTAGTTTTACAAAGTTGAACGTAGCAAGCTTTGAAAACAATAAAAAAAGAAACAAAATATCTCTAAAATAAACTATTTGACTATTTAGAAAAAAAAAACTATTACTTTTTAAAAGTTATTTCATGTTATTTAAGTTATTTCATGTTATTTCATATAATAACCAGTTTTAACAGTTTATTTTAGAGATATTTTGTTTCTTTTTTTATTGTTTTCAAAACTTGCTATGTTCAACTTTGTAAAACGGGGCGCTACTGGTGTACAGTACTAGTACGCTGTATTCGACCCGTTTTTGTTTTGTTGTTCGTTAAAGAAAATATTCGATTGGAAATATTTCGATAAAGAAAATAACCCGATTTTTACTAAAACTTGATCAACTCGTGCTATTGATGTCAAAAACTTAAATATGTTTCATAAAATCCAGCTCTGAGCCTTTTTGTGGACTGTTTTTTTTTTACTCTTTTTACCGCAAATGTCAAAATATTAGACCGTAACTCAAAAGTGACCATATATTTGTGATCTAAGGCTAAAGATGTATAAATATACCCATTTTCCAAAAAAAAATTTTTAAAAAAATTCTTTCAATTTTTAAATTTTGGCCAAAAAATTTTTGACTTCGATTTTAGCCAAAATATATTTTTAAGCTAATTTTGGGGTGAGGATTGTGAAAAAAATATTTAAAAAATTCATGCTTTCCTAGTTTTTGAGAGCCGATTTGGGTCAGTTTTTTGCCTATAGTTCCAAAACTTTTGCCCAAAATTCAAAATGGACCAAATTTTGTTGATCTATGACCAAAAATACATATTTGTACCAATTTTCAATAAAATCAGAGACAAAAAATTTTTGCTCGAAAATCGAAAAAATCGTAAGGGGTACCCCTTACGATATTTTCGATTTTTGGCCATTTTCAAGGGTTTTGGATTACTGTCCATACAAAACTCAATAATTGGTTTATTAAAGCCCTAATTTTTTTATAGATTAAACAATGTAGGAGAATTTTAAAAATTCAAACCGCAGATTTTTATCTCTAACCATTTTTTTGTTAGGATTTATCAAAATTTTCAAAAAAATGTAAAAAAAATGAAAAATTTTCAAAAATTTTTTTTGCCTCAAAATATGGTTACCAGTCAACTAGGACCTCAAGATTTCAAAGATTTCAACCGTAGGTCTTTATCGCATTGAGTTTTTGAGATACGTCCATGCGAAGATGAAAATTTCTATAAATCATGCCATATTAAAATTTGTCATAATTTTAAAATACGCAAAACGAATAAGGCCTCAAATTTTTTCTAGGCTAAATAAACTACGAGGAATCCAAAAATTCTAACCTCAGGTAGCTATCTCTAACCATTTTTGAGTTGTGATTTTTTTTTTTAAATTCAAATTTTTCACAAATAATGTAAATTATGCATTTAAAAAAAATATCATAATCTCAAAACGCATTATACGATTAAAGCCCCAATTTTTTTCTAGACTGAATACACTACTGAGAATCCAAAAATTTCAACCGTAGGTCGCTATCTCTAACCGTTTTTGAGTTGTGCTTTTTTTTTTAATTCACAATTTTCACAAACAATGTAAATTATGCTTTAAAAAATTTGTCGTTATCTCAAAACGCGTTATACGATTAAAGCCCCAATTTTTTTCTAGACTAGATAAACTATGGAGAATCCAAAAATTTCAACCGCAGGTCGCTTTCTCTAACCGTTTTTGAGTAGTGCATTTTTAAATTCACAATTTTCACAAATAATGTAAATTATGCCATTAAAAAAAATTGTCGTAATCTCAAAACGCGTTATACGATTAAAGTTCCAATTTTTTTCTAGACTAAATAAACTATGGAGAATCCAAAAATTCCAACAGCAGGTCGCTATCTTTAACCGTTTTTGAATTGTGCTTTTTTTTAATTCACAATTTTCACAAATAATGTAAATTATGTCATTCAAAAAAATTGTCGTTATCTCAAAATGCGTTATACGATTAAAGCCCCAATTTTTTTCTAGACTAAATAAACTACGGAGAATTCAAAAATTCTAACGGCAGGTCTCTATCTCTTACCGTGTTTGAGTTGTGCGTTGTTTTAATTCACAATTTTCACAATTATTGTAAATTATTTCATTAAAAAAAGGGTATAACACAAACAAGATTTGTCCTCTTACTATAAACAATTTTTTTATATATATGTTACTGTAAAAGCCTGAACTACGGTAAATCCTAAGATTTTCCAGTAAAACCTAAGATTTACCAATATACGGGCTATTACGGAACATATACATGTCTGCTGTTAAGTCAATAATAAGACAGATATTTCAAAAGTTTCAAATTCACCTAGGGCTCTGATGGTAAACTTCATCCTCGTGAAATATAACTCCCATTATATGCCTGTTAAATAAAATACTATTATTTTACAGTTGATGTTTTCAACCAATGGTCCCCAACTTCACAAAACGCACCCACCTCTTTTGGGGACCCTACGTCTTACGCAGTTCCAGTTACTCAGCAGCCTCCCCCAGTGCCTGCCCCTCCAGTTGCCGCCCCACAACAGCAGATGGTCCCCCAAGGACCCCCAGGGGCCCAGGGACAAGAATATTATAAACCAAGAGATCAGTCACAAACGGAAAAAATAAATCCGTTAATAAAACCAGGTATGTTACTAATGGTAAACTAAGGAAGTCAATCTGAATAATGATGCTACTAAACTCCGTTCACAATAAGTATGGGATGACGTCACACTTGGTTCATTTAAGCACCAATGTCATGATGTGATTTAACCAACATCAAACCATTACTCAGTTGGTACATTTATTTACTAAATGTTGGTAACGTTTTTACACCTTGCCAGGTTTAGATTATACTGTTCTGAATTATCTGAATGCGGCTTTTACTGAAATACTCCTAAAAATCGGTTAGGGTAGAATTTCCTATTTTGTTTTTAATATTATTTATTTATTTTTTTCAGAATCTGGATGCTACGCAATATTTTCGTGGGGTGTTGTGTACCCCATTCATTTTATGTGTATGAAAACCATACCAGACTGCAAATCAGAGAGATACAAGAATTGGTATCCATTTACGTTTTTTATTTCCATGATTTGGATATCTTTCTATTCTTATATCATGGTTTGGATGATCACCATTATTGGTAAGTAATAAAAACCATATCGACGATGTCCCAAACATTAAAAGTAATAAATGGCTAAACACCCCTACTGGGTTACGCCACCCTTTGGGCTTTCTAAATCCTTTTTCAGGATGGATCAATTCCTATATCTCGCATTAAATCTTCTTTGTGATCTCTCTCCAAAGTTGTCTTCTACTTCTTGCATCCTTGTTAGCTTAGGTCTTCCCCGTTTTCTTTTCCTCCCTGGTTCCCACTGCAACGCTGAATATGTTATAGACGTTTCTTCTCCTCGCCATACATGCCCAAGCCATCTTACTCGCTGTTGCTTAATTTTCCTTACAACATCGCTCCTTTCCAGTACTCAAACCCAAACCTTCTCCTCCTTAAATTTTCAACCCATATGTTGGTTTGTAGAATTTCTCCATCCTTCCTTGTTCTCAGTCAATCTTTTTAGTTCCACTTACGTGTTCCAATTCATATCTTCCATTATCTGTTTCATCTGATCTAGCCTTAGTCTACCCCTACTGTTTTTTCCAGTATCTTTTTCACCAATCCATCGTGTCTTATATGTCCAATCCAAACATTTCCTCTCTTCTGCAACATTCTCCACAGATATGGTTCCTTTTCCATTTTCCGCAATACTTCTTCGTTCGTCACACTATCTATCCATCGAAATTTCAATTTCGATAACAATTCGAATGCTTCTATCTTTTTTACCGACCGCCAACATATATAAGGGAGGTATTGTGATCATACCGATTATGAAATTTCGAGATTTCGATGGATCTCCACGAATTGAGGTTCCTACATAACGTTTTGACTATTTTTAGCATGATGTCTGTCGGTCTGTGTACACGTGCAGAGCAAATTCTGCTAAAAGGATTTTTATGAAACTTCATATTTAAGCTTTTGACATCAATGGCACGATTTGATCAACATTTGGTAAAAATCGGTTGACTAGAAATGGGTAAACTACTCGTGTCGGTTTTAAGATTTTTGCGTATATTTAACTACAGAGAAATATTTCGAAAAAATATATTTAACAATAGTTGCTATAAAAACTAACAACTTTTATCTGAGACATTTTTTGATAAATCAGCATAAATTAAACAAGTACTTTGTGATGGCGGTCGGTCCTTTGGTGACCACAACTGATTTTGTTTTCTTCCAGGAACTACATTGGGTATCCCTGATACTTTGATGGGACTTACTTTTGTTGCTGCGGGAGTTTCAGTTCCTGATGCATTGTCTAGTATAGCTGTTATTAAAGAAGGGTAAGGCAAATAATATTAATTTCTGTCTGTCTGTCTGTTCTTTATGCAAAGCCAAACGGATAGACCAATTTTCAACAATTTTAGTACAGGGGAGTTAAAATAATCCGAGAAAGGTTTTACTGAGGGTTCCAACTTCGTCCATGTCCCCCTAGGGGGCGTTATGGGGGAGAAACCATCAGTTTCGCAATCTCCGTGCAGTTTGAATTGATTACTTAGGCTAAACCTTAAGAGATATATTGACATAATTTACACAAAAAATGTAGATCTGAACTAGATCTAAAAAAAATCTGGGAGAGCATATACCTATCATGCACCGATATCGTGTGTTGGTCAATTTTCTGTTTTTAAACGTAATAGTTATTGTATTATAAAGTTTGTGTGTGCATAACATCGGATTTTTTACAGTGATGTATTAATCATTTTAAAATAATAAATTATACCATTTCACGTAGAATCATAATGTAATTAACACTATACATCAAAGATTAATAATAACGGAGTTAAAACAGCGTGAACAGAATTCCGAAATGCAGATATATTGAAAGTGTCGGAATTGGTCAAAAGATGGCACTGCTGGTTGTTAGATTATTCTCTACTGCTTAATGGTAGTTAAAATTACTACACCTACAGTTTTACATAATTCACTTGAATATTGTGAGCGATATTTTCTACTTTTTTTGAAGTAAAACAGTGGCGGCGCTCGCTTGGGGTCCGGAGGGGCTCAGGCCCTCCCAAAAATTGCTCTGGTCCCGAATTGCCCCCCCCCCAGAATTGTTTGAGGAAAAATTATTTTAGAAGTGAGGACTTTTTTTTACGTCATCATTTGTAATTTATGTGTAAACGTTAAAAAAAAAATTCAAATATATCCTAGCCCCACAAATTTTACTCAAAAATTTCCTGGCCATATGTTTAACTGCATCTTCATCAGTAGAGATGGTTCATTCATGTACGAACCGGCATGAACGAACCGGCTCAATGATCAGTTCAATGACTAGGTTCACTGAGCCGGTTTAATGACCAGGTTCACTTAGCTGGTTAGTTGAGCCGGTTCAGTGATTAAGTTCACTGATCCGGTTCATTGTGTCGATTCATTGTGTCGGTTCATTGAGTCGGTTCATTGTGTCGGTTCATTGAGTCGGTTCACTGCGTCGGCATCATTCAGTAACCTGAAAGATAACCGCTAATTCAGTAACCCGAAAGCTAAAACTGCCTAATTGTTACACTAATATATTTTTTAGATATGGAGACATGGCTGTATCTAATGCTGTGGGATCCAATGTCTTTGATATTTTGATTTGTCTGGGGCTTCCCTGGTTTATTCAAACTGCAATAATTAGCCCTGGATCTCACGTCAATGTTATCAGTAAAGGTAAGCAAAATTTAAAAAATATTTAAAAAATAAAGTAAGAGATATTTTGTTTCTTTTTTTATTGTTTTCAAAGCTTGCTACGTTCAACTTTGTAAAACTTATGTTAATTATTATTTTGTAAATGGTCGCCATTTTGAAATGGTTAACATAAAAATGACTTTTTGGTGTCATTGTAAAGCTAATTTAATGTACTTTTAGGAAAAAAATATAAAATTATCGATTCCCTATGCTAGATCAAAAGTTGACATAATTTCCGGTGAAACCGGAAGTGCCTCAGAATTCTTATAGTAACCTTTAGATGGGCCTTTTTGTCTAGTTTAACTTTTGTTCTGAAGATTTTTTGTATCTTTACAAATAAAGGAGATTTTCGGGGTGCCCCGTTTCAAACAAACACCCTGTATACTAATAAATTCAGGTTAATTTAATATTATTTATGAAATTTATTTTATTAAAATTTGCAGTTTACAGTATTAAAAAATTATATTTTTACTTTCAATTCTTATCGGCAAAACATTGATATATGCAAACTGTACAACTCCTGGGGGCAACCCCCGTTTCCCCCCTAAAGAGCTGTTGGCTTCATAACAACTCGCCCTCGTTCAGTCTCTATGTTATACAAGGTGTCTCAAAAGAAATTTTATATTTAGTGGATCGATTAAAAAAAAAGTAAGCCGTATATAGAAAAAATGTTTATTAATTATTAAAATACACTTTTGGGGGATTTATTTCTTAAAAATAATATCGTCTAAATGTAGACCCTTGCGTTCTCGGCACTCATTTAATCGAACAGTAAAATTACATATGACGTCTCGGCAGGTGGACTCAGGGATGGCTGCCATTTCGTGACGGATATTTTCTTTCAAATGCGCCAGTGAAGTCGGTTTATTGGCGTAAACTTTAGATTTAAGATAACCCCATAGGAAAAAGTCCATAGGGGTTAAATCTGGACTGCGTGGAGGCCAATTTATGTCACCTCTCCGGGAGATCAATTTGCCTGAGAAAATTTCACGAACACGTGGCAGAGACGTATTGGACGTGTGTGAAGTTGCTCCGTCCTGTTGGAACCATGTTCTTTGGTTATAGCCAGGAAAGTTTTGCAGTTCAGGTACCAAGAAGTTGTCTAACATCTCCACATAACGCTCTGAATTCACTGTAACTGCACGCCCCCTTTCGTCTTCAAAAAAGTAAGGGCCGATAATTCCTCGCGCCGACATCGCAGCCCATACGGTCACTTTAGGCGAATGTAGGGGTTTCTGATGTTTGCGTTTCGGATTCGTTGCACTCCAGTAGCGGCAGTTCTGCTTATTTACGTGGCCATTAAGATGAAAATGAGCTTCATCCTAAAACAAAATGTTGGTAAACGTTGAAAATCGCTCAATCACCTGATTTACGATATTAAGCCTCTGACTGGCATCTTGGGGCTTTAATTCACCAATTGAATTTTGTAGGGGTGCAGCTTTAGGTCTTTGTGCATAATGCGATGTAATGATGATCTATGCACATTTAAAGCACTTGCGCGCTTCCGAATTGAAAGGTTCGGGTCGTCACGAACAGACTGATTAACATTCTCCACGTTTTCTACCGTTCTTGATGACCTAGGTCGCCCGGATTTTGATTTATCCAGCGTTGTACCAGTCTCTTTAAACTTTTTAACCCAATGTCGAATGAGAGGAATGCTTGGCGCATCATTTAAGTGGCGAAAATTTCGAATACTGCAGAATTTTCTACGCGCTACAGTCGCCGAATCACCGTTTTTGTAAAACTCTCGCACGCATAACGCGCGGTCTGCTCCCGAGAAACGCTCCATAGCGACTTGATTCCCAAGAGCCAGGCTACCGATTAACATAACCCCCGCGCCCCTCGGATACGTTGCGTTCACGCAGTAAGCTAAATAAATATAAAATTTCTTTTGAGACACCTTGTATAATTTGAAAGCGAAATATTTTTAATAATTTTTAATGTCATTATGGTCAACTTAAGACTTTATTTTTTTTGAGACACCTTGTACTAGCTCATTGAGTTATGTCTATTAATTTCTGTTTGTTCCTAGGCCTAACGTATTCAACACTGTCTCTACTATCAACTGTAGTATTTTTGGTAGTAGCTACCCACCTGAATGGATGGAAATTAGACAAGCGATATGGTGTGATATTAATGATTTGGTATATTATTTTTATTGTTTTCGCTGGAATGTACGAATTAAATATATTTGGCGAATTAAATCCTGTGGAATGTAAAAGTTATTATTAAAATAATAGACCACAATTTAGAAAATATTTAGATTTTACAGTTTGAGAAATGCTGAAATTTTATTAGTTTTTTTTTTTTTGTAGCTGAGAATTTTTAGATCTAATTATTTTAGACCTAATTTAGTTCGTGGTCCAGGATAGAATAAAGGAAGTATTAAATTATTAAAAATGTTAATGTTATATAATATAAGCTGATCGCTCTAAGAATGAAACTGGTGTTATTTTAGAGCAATAGGTGTATGAATTGTTGAAATATTGTAGTTCTAAATGTTCCTTTAAATGTGAAATTAAAAAAAAAAAATAGTCTAGCATATTATTTGTCAATTAGATATAAAATAACTCAACGAAAAAATTATTAAAAATGATTATTTTAATTAAATTAAAATTATAAGGTTGTTTGGTTATTTACTAAATAGATTTATTAAGAGTTTAAAAGACTTAAGGCTGGGGCAAACACAATTCTAAAAATATCTCATACAAAACTAAAAATATGAAATAAAATTACAATCTAAAGTCTGTTCCCAGTGATGGGCGTTTACACGTAAACTTTAATTGTTTACGTTTACGTGTAAACTTATGTAAACAATTGGTAAACTTGTCAACAATGTAAACAATTTAAACTTTGTAAAGTGTCAAATAATGAGGTTAGTTTTAGTTATTTAATACGAATAATAGAGAGTTAGTGAACAAGTATATTCAGTTCAAAACAAAAAATTTATTTAAAAAATGGTGGGAAGAAACCGAAGGAATAGTTCTGAAGAACTAGGTTTTGTTTTAATTAAAGAAAATGAAAGAAAATATAGGGCGTTATGCAAAATTTGCAATGAATCTTTTCGTTATTAAAAAATATAGGCTGATTTTCTTAAAGGTGAAATTTAATGTATTTTGTTATTAAAAAAATTAGACTGAATTTTTTAAAGAAAAAAGTTTTTTATTTTTCATATTCATATTTACTAATTTGTATGTAACACCTGTATAATGATGCAAATTCGATTTTTATTAATATGTATATTGGCTTGTCCTAATTTTATATACTTACTTTTTCATTTAAAATCGTTTCATTAAAATTTTATTATTTATAAAAATGTATTGAAAATGAGTGCGCATGTCTAAATCATTGTTTACATTGTTTACGTTGTTTACAAGACTTTTGTGTTTACTTTACATCAATTGTTTACGCGTCAACAATGAGGTAACTTACATCATGTAACTTACGCGCCCATCACTGTCTGTTCCAAACGGTTAGGCGGAACTAGATTTTGCAATCTAGTTACTTTCATCGTTTAAATCATGCTTTTCAGCCGTTTTGTTTAAGCTTTGTAAATCATACTTGCAACAAACATTTTTTGGTTAAGGTTAATATCATTTTAAAATGTCATTTTCTTTATATTTTGATTTTTTGTGTCATTCTTAATACAAATATCCCATTTATTTATTTTTTGTCATTAAAATATGTAAGAAAATTAATTTAAGTTTGACATATGTCATTCGTTTCCATGGTTTCATTGTTGGAATTTTAATTTTTGACATTCCAACGTGAAAAATGAAATAACCCAAGCAAGGTCCCTTTTCGTGACAACCTAAAAGAACGAAATTCCCATTTAGTTCCGCCTAACCGTTTGAAACATACTGTATAAATCAATTTTGCAGTAAATTTTTATCTATTTAATTTAATACTTTTAATTGTATTTAATTTAACAAGTATATAATATAGGCCAGCGTTTCCCAACCTTTTTTATTGCGGACCGGCAAGCGACCTAGAAAAATACGCGGACCGGCAAGTTTAGAAAGAAATGTGTATCGCAAAAGTTTTATATTTTTTATTGCACTGATTTGCTGTGCAAATTGCACAAAAAATCAGCTGTGG
This sequence comes from Liopterus haemorrhoidalis, assembly GCA_963971575.1. Taxonomy (NCBI): domain Eukaryota; kingdom Metazoa; phylum Arthropoda; class Insecta; order Coleoptera; family Dytiscidae; genus Liopterus; species Liopterus haemorrhoidalis. Next base: position 26,945,459 of record OZ020625.1, read on the forward strand.
CTACCACAAGACCGACCGCCATCATAAAGTATTTGTATAAAATACATTCTAGCAGCAGAGTAGAAATAACTTGGCCTAATATTTTCTAACAGAGATATTATTTATCATTACCATGGAAACGTTACATATAAGTATTAAAAAATAGATACTTTTATAGATAAAAAATTTTTCAAGAATTTTTTGGTTTATCAAAAAATGTCTCAAATAAAAGTTGTTAGTTATTGCTATTATAGCAACTTTTGTTCAATAAATTTTTTCGAAACATTTTTCTGTTGTTAAATATTCGCAAAAATCTTAAAATCGACACGAGTAAACTCCCATTTCTAGTCAACCGATTTTTACCAAAAGTTGATCAAATCGTGTCATTGATGTCAAAAGCTTAAATATGCAGTTTCATAAAAATCCTCTTAGCCGAATTTGCTCTGCACGTGTACACAGATAGCCAGACGGACGGACAGACGCACGGATGGACAGACGGACGGACAGACGGACGGACGGACGGACAGACGGACGGACAGACGGACGGACAGACGGACAGACAGACCGACAGACATCATGGTAAAAATAGTCATAACGTTATGTATGGACCTCAATTCGTGGAGATCCATCGAAATCTCGAAATGTCAAAATCGGTATGATCACAATACCTCCCTTATATATGTTGACGGTCGGTAAAAATGTGGACGTATTATTTGAACATTTTTACATAAGACTATTTAATAATAAAGTTATTTGAAACCCACAAAATTGTTGCTTGATACCAATTAAGTTATTGAGCAATAAAATATTTGCAATATTTTTTTTTACAATAAATAATATTTTACTACAAACTTTCATGTATAGTTCATTACTAATTTTATTTCAAACTGTTAGTTTTGTATGACAAACTTGTAATCTGTGTTGCTGACACTGCCCTTAAATCTTTTCTCTTTATAAAGTTTCCAATAATTTAGCGAAACAATTCTATAGTTGAATTTTTATAAGAAGCATATGTCAAGAATAATTGCCTATTAGGTTTACATAATATGTATAAATATTTAATAGAAATACGTATAATAAAAATTCAACTATATGGATTGTAATAAATTTAAAATTTTGAAAAAACATCTAAAATCTCAGATTTTGGAAAAATTTCAAAATTGATCTCAAAATATTAGAGCTTACAAGTATATGAAACAATTAGAATTATAAGTAATTTTTTTTTTAAATATATTTTTTAGTTATATACAATGGCTTCCTTCTTTTGAGTACTAAAACAAGTCTATTAAGACGAGCAAAAAAAAGCAATTCCTATGTCAATTGGATTTTTTGTTAATCAAAATATAAGTCAATTAAAATATGTTCTAAACATTTAAGGAGGTCGTCTGTGAGGCAACAAAACATGTATTTATCCATTTATTGTTTACTGCTATATAAGGATTTGCAGCTAAGCACCCTACCATCTGGTGAGCGTTTCATGAACTTGTGTACATCAGATAACATTTCGTTTTGTGTATTGGTTTTGTATGAAGTTTGTTTTTAAAGTTTTATTATAATCATTGAAAAATGTATAATACATATTGTTGTGTGCCTATGTGCAATTCATTGAAAAGAAGAAACCCGGAAATATCGTTTTATTTGTTTCCACTAATATCAGACACCGTACGGTTCGAAACAAAATTGGGAAAGCAAGAGGTTAGGAATCGACGTGATGTTTAGATAAACAATTTAAAAATTGGAAAAAAAAGTGAGCCCTTATATCAAAGTTTGCTCATTACATTTTAATGATAGTGACTACAAAAAATATTTTCAATTTTGTATTTATTATTTTTTGTATATTTTATATAAATTCCTGTTATTGTGTGAGGGTTTGTAATGCACAAGTTTGTAGGCATAATGCATAAATCTTTATGAACTCTCTGTTTTTTTCAGTGACTCCACACAATATTATATGCCCAGCATTGTAGATTTCTACCCCTTGGTAAACAACACGGGAATTATTATTTCCCCCAATATAGTTAAAATAATCGACAATGGAAAACCGCCATAACTTAAAACCAGATCACAAAATGTAGTATTTTAGATGTTTACAAGTAATGTCACTTCACAAAATCAGAAAATCCCAAACAATTATTTATTTTTTGTCGTTTTTTGATACACTTTTCGCTATTATTTACTAGTAAATGTCAAGTGGTATCTGATTTAGAATGGTTTCAAAAAACTCCGCGTGGCGCTACGATCTTAAAATTTTTCCCCTATACCTGGATTATTTAATATTTTTAGTTAAAATTTAACTTCCCACTCATTGAAAGGTACTAAAAATGATTTGATACTAATGACAAAATAGACGCCCTCCTTAAGAAGCTAGGTACGAGTATGAAATCTGTTATTATTAACTGAAAAAAAATTATGTTTATTTTTATTTTTTTAACTACAACATTGTATGCGGGAATTTTGAAATCGAGTGAATTTTAATGAATGGGACTTTGAAACCGATTGTTTTAAAATAATAAATCAGAATTTATAAGACACTTTAGATTATAAATGCCAGTTTTATTAGATCTTGATATTTAAATAATAAACTCTGACAACTGTATAACAATATGACGTGACAATTCTAATAAAAATTTGACATTTGAAACATAAACTGACATATTTTGAACAGATCATTAAACATTAAAAAAATCACTTAATACCAGGTCTACAAGTATGAAATGCGGATTTTTTTTTAAATAAAACACATTAAACTCAAAAGAACAGTAAAAGTTTATTTATTCAAAGTATGCTCCATTAGAAGTTATACATTTTTCCCATCTTTCAGGCAATTTGTGAATACCTCGCCAATAGAACTCTTCCCCTTTCCCTGCAAACCATTCATCTAGCCATTCTTTCACATTTTCATATGAACAAGAGTGCTGCTCGGCAAGTGCGTGACCTATCGATGCGAACAAGTGGTAATCTGAAGGGGCCAAGTCTGGTGAGTAAGCGGCATGGGGTAGTACTTCCCACTTGAGTGCCTCCAATGTGTTGCAAACTACTTTTACCTTATGTGATGGAGTGTTATCGTGAAGAAAGATTACCTTATGCTGCCTTCTTTCGTATTCTGGTCGTTTTATGAGCAGCGAATGGTTCAATTCGATCAGTTGTTGTTGGTAGCTTTGGGTATTAAATGTTTCACCAGGTTTTAACAATTCATAATAGACCACACCCTTTTGGTCCCACCAAGTACAGAGTCTTTTTGCCAAAGCGATTCGGTCTTGCAGTTGATGTGGATGGTGAGCCTGGGTTCACCCATGATTTTTTGCGTTTGGGATTTTCAAAATAAATCCATTTTTCATCGCCAGTAATGATACGATGCAAAAAAGACTTTCTTTTGTATCGTGCAAGCAAAATTTCACAAGTGTTTTTGCGTTTTTCCATCTGCCTCTCATTCAATGCATGTGGAACTCATCTGCCGACTTTCTGGATCTTACCCATCTCTCGTAGGCGATTGGAAACAGCTTGTTGACTAACGCCTAACTGCTCTGCTAGTTGTTTTTGTGATTGTCTTCCTGAAGCAATGTTTCCAATTTTGTATCTTCATATTTTTTTGGAGGTTTTCCATGTTCTTTGTCTGTAAGATCAAAGTCACCACTTTTGAAACGCCGAAACCATCGTTCACACGTATCTTGCGATGTAGCATATTCACCATAAGCTTCTCGAAGCAGTCGGTATGATTCAGCAGCAGTTTTTTTTTTTCAATTGAAAACAAAACAGTAGTACTGTCCGCGAATGCTCTTTATTTGGCACAAAATTTGACAGTTTTAACACAGTAAAACAAAACTATATGATCACTTTTCAAATTATAAACTATACGCATGTGACACTTAACAAAACGCCATATGTGTTGAAACTTTGAACTATACACTCTGTTTGCGCGGCAAGTTTGAAAAAAATCCGCATTTCATACTTGTAGACCTGGTAAACTATAGGACAGTCAGCGAATCAGTGCAGTTGCGTCATATGTTTTTGTGACGTCATGTTTTGTTCGTCTACATAGCATCCATTTAACGAATGTGAGTCTTCATAGTGTCTGGAGCCTGACTGCCGTATCGGTCGACGCACGCTCATAGAAATTTTACAGTGCTACCACTACACCCAGACGCAAATTCCCTGAGACTCCCAGACTTTTCCCGCCAACCACACGGATTAAAAAAAATAGTGTTACTTACTTTTGAGACGACCCTCGTGAAATTCAATTTAAAAAAAAAAAAAAAAAAAAAATAGGTTATGGTTGGCCATTACTGTCAACTGCCGCGGTAGGCAGTTCCAGCGAAATGCTACCTTTAAGTGTACAAGAGGCATTTTCCCGCATACAATGTGTTTTTTGAATTCTGCTCAAAACGTATGAAATGAGCAATATTTCGAAGGTAATAATATTTGCTCGTCTACCTCTAGTCTTTCAAAATGCTTAAACTAAATAGCCGCTCAATATTTTCTTCCTATAATCGACTATACTCTAAACTTTATTCCTTATATTTATTGCATAGTATAATAGCAGCAGAAGCAGTATTAAGATTAGGATTAAGATTGTCCTAAAATTAGGATTAAAAAGTATATCCCAAAATTTTAAAATTAACTACAATCCCTATACTAATATCTGTCTCATTTTGTAATACGTAACTAACAGGGAAAGCTCATTTTTTATGTTGTATATTGACAATACATTTATAATATTATCATAGTATTGGTTCACACGGATACGCCAAAATCTGTTTACACCACAACAGTCACCAAAGTAACCAGATCTAGTTTCGTATTACAAATTGAGATTATATAAGCTGTTCACTTTTGTAAGAACAAACGAAGAGGGAATTTTGTTTTCAATAGTTTGCACCTTTGAAGCTGTATGTCATGTTGGTTTTAAAAAATGTCACTTTTTTAAAATGTCGATCCATTTGACATTTCATAATGAAAAATGATATCTTAATTATAATGATCATAACCTTATCAACCTAAAGTCGGTTTTACAGTGTAAGGAATATTTTTAATTGACATTTAAAGTCAGTAACACACCATAAAAGTAACCAAAATAACCAGATCTAGTGTGTTCTTACAAAAGTGAACAGCTTATATATAAAAAATAATTAAGAAAAATATATAAAATAATATTGGAAATCAGTCCGAATCAATGGATTTTTCTTCACTTCAAGTTTATATTTAATCGACACTATAACACAAACGTAATACGGACGTAAATAAAGTCTGTTCCAAACGGTTAGGCGGAACTAGATTTTGCAATATAGTTACTTTCATCGTTTAAATCGTGCTTTTCGACCGTTTTGTTTAAGCTTTGTAAATCATACTTACAATAAACATTTTTTGGTTAAGGTTAATATCATTTTAAAATGTCATTTTCTTTATATTTTGATTTTTTGTGTCATTCTTAACCCTTTACTGCATGAATTTTTATTTTTGGCTGAAATAATTCATGAGCATTAGGAATTGGTTCTTATTGATAGAAAAATTAATTAAAAATATATATTCCAAAAATTTAAACCTCAAGTCTCTATTTCTTATCTTTTTTGAGATATGAATTTTTTTAATTCCAAAAAAAAACAAAAATTTTCCGAATAGTTTTAGGTCATTACGTACCAAACATTAAAACCACAATATTTGTATAAACTAAACAAGGTGTGAGAATTCCAAAAATTCAAACCTCATGTCTCTATTTCTTACCTTTTTTGAGATATGAATTTTTTTAATTCCAAAAAAAAAAACAAAAATTTTCCGAATAGTTTTAGGTCATTACGGACCAAACATTAAAACCACAATATTCTTATAAACTAAACAAGGTGTGAGAATTCCAAAAATTCAAACCTCAAGTCTCTATTTCTTACCTTTTTTGAGATATGAATTTTTTTAATTCCAGAAAAAACAAAAATTTTCCGAATAGTTTTAGGTCATTACGTACCAAACATTAAAACCACAATATTTTTATAATCTAAACAAGGTGTGAGGATTCCATAAATTCAAACCTCAAGTCTCTATTTCTTACCTTTTTTGAGATATGAGTTTTTTTAATTCCATAAAAAACAAAAATTTTCCGAATAGTTTTAGGTCATTACGGACCAAATATTAAAACCACAATATTCTTATAAACTAAACAAGGTGTGAGGATTCCAAAAATTCAAACCACAGGTCTCTATCTCTTACCGTTTTGAAGTTGATTTTTTGAAATTAGACAAAATTTCAAAAATGTTTATATGCATTTTTAGAATTAACCAGTGTTCTCACTTGTTAATGTAGGGAGTATTTTACAATTAAACACCGAATATAACCACGAAACACTACAATATACACAACTGCACAATTTGTAACCACTCATTACTGTAATTTTGAAAAACTTAGGGCACTACGAACAAAATTTGATTTTTTGTCATGAAGACAAAGACGCATATGTATTTCATAAGGTTATTCAATAACAACTAAATATTTTATCCAATTAATAAAGTCATTAGCAGGATTAAGATAAGACATTAAATCTCTTTATATAACGAACAAAACTCATTAATGTTTGTGGCGTTTTTTTGTTAAGCCGGCCGGTGTAACCTGGAGAATGTGTTGAAGGTCCCGAGTTCGAATCCCGTCATGGATACAATATATATGATACCATTTTTAAGATGATTTTTAAAAAATTCAACAAAAATTCAAAATTTTGTTCGAAGTATTTTAGGTAATTTCGGACCAAACATTAATTTATTCTATACTAAACAAGATGTGAGAATTCCAAAAATTCAAACCGCAAGTCTCTATCTCTTACTGTTTTTAAACCATGAATTTTTCAAAATTCGACAAAATTTCAAAACTTTATTTAATTAATTTTAGGTAATTTCGGACCAAACATTAATTTATTCTAGACTAAACAAGGTATAAGGATTCCAAAAATTCAAACTTCAAGTCTCTACCTCTTACCGTTTTTGAGATATGAATTTTTTTAAATTAATAAAAAGATAAAAATTTTGTTTAACCCTTTACTGCATGAATTTTTATTTTTGGCTGAAATAATTCATGTGCATTAGAAATTGGTTCTTGTTGATAGAAAAATTAATTAAAAAAATATATTTAAAATATTAATTATTATTTTTATGAAAAAATAATAATTAAAATAATAATTTAGGGTTTGTGCCATACATGGAACATTATGATTCTACATTATTACAAAAGAAAATGATTCCATATTATTTGCCCGTCAATTGCTAGGTGTTCTTCATTAGGGATTAAAAGCAGTCGCCCTCGAATTTTTGAAAGAAAAGGTCGTATCTTCTAGTTGTCCATTCTCAATAAATTCAGAGTTATCGTTGAAGTGCAAATTCCGCTTGATATCCTCAAATCTATTGCAGCCCATTACTTGAAATACTGCAGGATCCATTGCTGTGTATGTGGCATATATGAACATTCATGAAGTATCGTTCTGATTCAGTTTTAAAAGTAAAATAAAAAATAAAAATCGGAATGTGCCATATATGGCACACTATGCGGTAAAGGGTTAATACAAATTTCCCATTTATTTATGTATGTTGGAATTTTAAATTTTGACATTCCAACGTGAAAAATGAAATAACCCAAGCAAGGTCCCTTCTCGTGACAACCTAAAAGAACGAAATTCCCATTTAGTTCCGCCTAAACGTTTGGAACAGACTTTACATATAACGGCAACACAAATTATTAATATCAGATATAAGCTGTTCACTTTTGTAAGAACACACTAAATCTGGTTATTTTGGTTACTTTTATGGTGTGGTACTGACTTTAAATATCAATTAAAAATAATCCTTACGCTGTAAAACCGACTTTAGGTTGATAAGGTTATGATCACTATAATTAAGATATCATTTTTCATTATGACATATGTCAAACGGATCGACATTTTAAAAAAGTAACATTTTTTAATACCAACATGACATACAGCCTCAAAGGTGCAAACTATTGAAAACAAAATTCCCTCTTAGTTTGTTCTTACAAAAGTGAACCGCTTATAGTTTCAAAGTTTCAAGTATCCGCAGTTTCAAGTATCCGCGGTTTCAAATAACCGCGGTTTCAAGTAACCGCTGTTTCAAGTATCCGCAGATTCACGAAAATTTGATATTTTTAAATATTTGTAATACATTTCACTGAATGCAAAACAATTTTGAAATATTATCGCACAAAAATTTTGGGATATACTGTTTTAAAAATTATAGAAAACTGTTATACTTAACGTTATTTATTATGTATTTTTAATTTGTTAAATTGTTAAAAATCTTCTGTAAAATTTTATAAAATAATTTTAAAATTATATATTATAATTATTTCAAATAAATAATTTTGTATTATTTTTTAAATAAATTTCGTTTTTCAAATCCATTTTAAATATTTTAAATAACATTTTTGAGATTAAAAAATATTTAAATCGGATTATTTAATTTATATTTTGAAACAAAAGACAATAAAAAAACGCCTTAAAATTAGAAAAAAATAGTCCCAATCCTAGGTAGGACATTTTTAGTGATGCGCAATTTGAAAATACAATTTACAAAAAAGGTTCATCCAGGCTGGGCCGGTACACGTCAAGTTTTTGACGTGTGCCGGTTGTTTCTATGGATAAACTTTTTTAATAATTATTATATTTAGATACAAATTCTTTTGAAATTACCGTCATATGAAGTGGGTCTGATAACCACATTTTAAGCATATTTTCGTGATTTTTTTTCAAATCTATGGTTAAATTTATTCATTTTCAAAATAAGTACATATATAAAGTATGTTTTGAAGAAGATACAAAAAAAAATTGAAGGCAAAATATGGCGAAATGAGCCAGCTGTGGCAAATCTTTTCAGACTCCGGGAAAAAAATTAGATTTTGCGGTGACCAGCATAACTCGTCACTGGATCATCTGAAATCAATAATCCAAAAAGATTTTGTTAGTTTATGAGTTTGCCGAGGTAACGACGTTGAGATATTTTTTTTTTTATTTAACAATCACAAATATACTCATTTTTAGGTTTTTTTAGGGGGAATTAATTTTTTTTGTCTTCTAAGTAACGCTAAAAACTGAAAAATCATTTTAAAAATAAAAACTCAACGTCATTACCTCGGCAAACTCATAAACTAACAAAATCTTTTTGGATTTTTGATTTCAGATGGTCTAGTGACGAGTTATGCTGGGTACGAGTTATGCGCAAAATCTAATTTTTTCCCCGGAGTCTGAGAAGATTTGCCACAGCTGGCTCATTTCGCCATATTTTGCCCTCAAAATTTTTTTGTATGTTCTTTAAAACATACTTTATATATGTACTTGGTTTGAAAATGAATAAATTTAACCATAGATTTGAAACAAATTCACAAAAATATGCTTAAAATGAGGTTATTAGACCCTACCTCCCCCTTAAGAAGAGAAACGTCATCAAAATCTGAGTTTTTTTTAATGGTTCACTCATATATGCAGCCAGTATACGTCATTTTTTGACGTGGACTGGTTGGTACTGTTGATGAAATAATTTTTCCCAATGTTTCTGAAAAACATCGTACGCATTTTACAAAATCAGTATCAAAAAATAATTCCCCCATATAAACAACCAATACACGTCAAAATTTTGATGTGAACTGGTTGTTCTATGGATGAACTAAATTATGTTTAATTTGTAATAATAGTATTTAATGGCTGGCAAAAACATTTTTCGGTAAAATTTCAAATTTCGCATTATAGTTTAGAAAAAAACATTATCAACGAATTTTTAATTTGATAGTTCCTGAACTTATGAAATTTTTGAGAAAAAAAAAAATCAGCTATCATAACTAAAGCTGAAAACACGTTAATTGCCAAAATCTATCCTTCAAAAAATGGCGTTTAACGTGTTAAAATACAAAATTTGATTTTGATTTTTGTTGAAAAATTGTAAATTGTATAAAAAAAAATAGCTGTTTTAGATTAGATGTATAAATAATTGGTCTTAAATATAATATAAAGTCTTAATACTTGTGAAAAAAAAGTATAATTGCAAAGCAAAAAGTACGACTGGAATTCATGGATGAGTTTGGCAAAAAATAAAGTAAAAATTAGTCAGAAAAAATCTTTAATAGTCGTGGAAAACGTATGATTTATATAGGGTACATTCGATTTGACGCTCCGAGCGTTCCGAGCACGTTCTGTACACTCAAACGTGTTCGATTTGACGCTCGGAGTACACTCAATTGCATTCGTTTTGCGATCGAGCGAGCATTTAGAGTGCGCTCTATGTGTTCGGGGTTTTAAGACCGAGCATATGGGGTATGACGTAAAAAAGTGGGGGAACGGCGGGAAAGAAATGAAAGTTTAAAATTAAATTATAAATAAAATAAAAATAATAGCCTTAGACAAATAACAATAGACAAATAATATTGTTATTTGTCTATAGCTACAGAGTACGGCCATTTTATGTATTTGTGACGTTCTTTAAACAGCAAAAAAATTATTAAAATCCACCGTGCATAAAATTAAAATGGAAAAAATCATTAAATTAATTCATTAATTATTATTTAATTTTTAATTAATTTTATTTCTTCATCATTGAAAAAAAATCAAGGAAAAACCGAGGTATATACAGTCTGTTCCAAACGGTTAAGCGGAACTAGATTTTGCAATCTAGTTACTTTCATCGTTTAAATCGTGCCTTTCGGCCGTTTTGTTTAAGCTTTGTAAATCAAACTTACAATAAACATTTTTTGGTTAAAGTTAATATAATTTTAAAATGTCATTTTCTTTATATTTTAATTTTTTGTGTCATTCTTAATACAAATTTCCCATTTATTTATTTTTTTGTCATTAAAATATCTAAAAAAAAATATTTAATTTTGACATATGTCATTCGTTTCCATGGTTTCATTGTTGGAATTTTAAATTTTGACATTCCAACGTGAAAAATGAAATAACCCAAGCAAGGTCCCTTCTCGTGACAACCTAAAAGAACGAAATTCTCATTTAGATCCGCCTAACCGTTTGAAACAGACTGAAATTTTGATTCATGACTGACGTGAACTAATCTGACAGTAAAAACGCTGCCTAAAATTGTAGGGTTAGATTTTATGAACATTACGTCACAAGAACGCTCGCTCCGTTAGTGCTCTATTCATGACGTCACCATCAACTGTTCGCTCAGCGCTCGCTCTACTCTGTACAACTCGAATGCACCCATAGTAAAAATTCTATAAACACACCCGTGAATTCCTAAATAAAATAGCTTTTTTTTATATTAGTCCTTAAAAAATACATAAAAAGGTAGAGATTTACCATAGATAATAAATATTCCATTTTTTAACCACAAAGCTGCGTTTCCGTGAAAAAATAAATGAATCTCACAAAACAATTTAGGTTATTATGTAAACAAAACACGTGTTTCTTTGTTGAATCGAAATAAATAACTAAAATTGTATAATAGTTAATTAAATAGGGATTAAGATAACGATTCATTAGTATTTTAAAACTTATCAAAAATTCATTAATATATTACGCAATATATAAGACATCGAGATCAGTGGTTTTCAAAATGAGATTTTCAACGAACCCATTAAGGTTAGGATAAACACGACAAATTAAGCTGCATTCACAACTCTTAACATAGTGCGTTCAAAGGTGAGTTTGCAGTACAGGGCATATGGAGTAGTTCTTTTTCATACTCTCTAATGGGTTTACACAATGACGCTATCCTTTTCTTGCTTGTCGACGTTGCCAGCTCTAAAACGCGCTGATCTGTGAAGACGCAGTATTCTACAAATGGCCATTTGTTTTTGTTGAGTGTTATTTTGAGTTTTATAAGAGTTGATTTTTGTAAATCATACGAGTTTTTCATATTATTATAATTGACACATTTGACACTTTTACAACATTTGGCAACACCGTTCCCATTTTCCATAAGAACTATACTGCAAACTCACCTTCGAACGCACTATAACAAGTTTGTCATATGGCAACGCAAGCGACCGTTCACAGCACTAAATTTAATATGTTATACGTTGTCGATATATATTGTTTTTATATTTAAAAATAGAAATGAGAACTTTTTTTTAGTTATTACTAGTATTACAGAAGTGAGAAGGACCTTTTTTTTAGGTCATCACTTGTATTTCAGAAGTGAGGACTTTTTTTTTAAGGCCATCACTTATATTACGTCGTCAAGGATGAAATTTGTAGAAAAAAATCAGCTGTGGCCACCACAGGACCGACCGCCATCGTAAAGTACTTATATAACATACATTCTAGCAGCAGAGTAGAAATAACTTGGCCTAATATTTTCTAACAGAGATATTATTTATCATGTCCATGGAAACGTTACATATAAGTATGAAAAATTGAAATTTTACAGAAATTATTCGAAATTTTTCGTTTTATCAAAAAACGTCTCAAATAAAAGTTATTAGTTATTGCTTTTATAGCAACTTTGCAACTTTTTTGTTGCAAAAAAATCTTAAAATCGACACGAGTAAATTCTCATTTTTAGTCAACCGATTTTTACCAAAAGTTAATCAACTCGTGCCATTGATGGCAGAAGCTTAAATATGAAGTTTCATAAAAATACTTTCAGCCGAATTTGCTCTGCACGTGTACACAGACAGACAGACGGACGGACGGACAGACAGACAGACATCATGCTAAAAATAGTCAAAACGTTATGTAGGGACCTCAATTCGTGGAGATCCATCGAAATCTCGAAACGTCAAAATCGGTATGATCACAATACCTCCCTTATATATGTTGGCGGTCGGTAAAAAGGCAAAATTGGTTGATAACTTACAAATATAAGAAATTATTTTATTCATCAAAGTATGCACTCGTATTGTCTATACACTTGCCATTTAAGCAGCAGGTTGTTCAGGCCGGTGGTATAAAACCCTGGCGTACGAGAGTCAATGAATTCTTGGAAGGCCAGTTTTACAGCATTATCGGAATTAAACTGTTTTCCTATTAAAAAGTTGTCCAAATTGCGGAAGAAGTGGTAGTGAGGGCTAGGTCTGGTGAGTATAGAGGATGATGAAGAACTCCAATTCCTGTAGTTTTGCCACATTTGTGCAGTGTGTGCAGTGGCAGATCAAGCCTTCGCCGGGCCCAAAAAATTTTTGATTTACGGGCCCTCAAAAAGGTCCTCACTTCCCAAATCCAAGTGAAGAGCAAAAAAAAGGTCCTCACCTCCCAAATCCAAGTGAAGAGCAAAAAAAAGGTCCTCACCTCCCAAATCCAAGTGAAGAGCAAAAAAAAAGGTCCTCACCTCCCAAATCCAAGTGAAGAGCAAAAAAAATGTCCTCACTTCCAAAAAAAAAAAAGTTCTCACCTCCCAAATCCGGGCCCTTGAAAATTACGGGCCCAAGACAAATGTCTTTTTTGTCTCTGCGAAATTCCGCCACTGAGTGTGTGGTCTAGCGTTTTCATGCAATAAGATAGAAGTCGACCTGTTGACCAATCTAGGCTGTTTTCTTTAAGTTTTTGCATCATTTCGTCCAGTTGCAGTATATTTCTGCTATGATCAATGAGCCATTTTTTTTGTTTTTAAGTTACCTGTACGAAATTTGGCGAACCAATTTGATAGTCGGATCAATTCTGTAAAAAGTTACTGTGTAATAACGTTATTACAAGTTATTCATGATAATAACTGACCTTGCTCATAGTGACAAATTTAGTTACTATTATCATAGTAACTGAGTTACAGAATTGGTCTGTTTGTCTGCTGCGTAATAACACTAGAGCCAAATACACTATTAATGTTTCGCGCGGTCTGCGATGCCGTAGTTCCACGTAAGAACTCATACTTCATAATAGTGCGAATTTCCGACCGTTCCATTTTCAACAAAATTAATTTAAAAAAAAATGATATTTTTAAGTGCATTCAATGATTTTTTTAAACAGGCGAGACGTGTAAATTTCCAACAAAAAAAAAAAAACAGAACGGTAAAATATTAAGCCAATGTCAAATAACAAGCTGTTAAAGTTGACAATATTATTAACTACAACTTTCATCCTTGACAACCTGATATAATAAAAGCAATTTTTATCAAAATTTTTATTCAAATTTAACGACGTTCTGAATTTGAAAGTCATGTTTGGCCACCTAAGTTTTTTTAAGGACTAATATTAGTTTAAACAATAGCGCAAAAATATGTGTTCAAAATAAGCTTTAGTTTTTAGTTATAATTTTCTCTTAAGACTAGAGACTTAAAATAATTCTTACACTAAGAGCGACCCAAATAGAATAGAAAATTTTCTGTTATAGAACAACGAAATACATTCACGAATGGCAGCTGGCAATTTAACCCAATACCACCGAAATTTTTATTTTAAGAAAAAAAAAAACATATTTTACTTTTTACTATAAAGCTACAATGGTGGGTGGCCAAATTATTAGGGACAGTGCAGATTTTCTGTAATTTTCAAATGAATTTAATGAGGAAATAAGTGGCTTTGGGTCTCGTATTTATATTTATTCATTAGCGTGCTTTATTTAGAATATAAAACGACATAATTGCTTATTCATAATCATTTATTTTTGTATAAAAAGTGTTAATTTAACAAATTAAGTAAAATCTTAATATTTTGTAATGCCACCCTTTGCTGCGATTGCGGCTTCCAGGCGTTTGGGCATGCTTTCTATGCAGACTTTTGCGTTGTGTCGGAGATTGGGGTTGTGATGCCACTCTCTGATAAGGGTTTCTATCAATTGCCGCTTGGTGGTGATGATTTCTTTGGCGTCCTCCCGCTTTTTAAAATAATAATGATACCAGAATATAGAAGAAAAATGATTTAAAAACAATTTATTTTCTCACAAAATGCATTTAAACTTGAAAATTACAGGGGGGGGGTGTGCTGTCCCTAATAATTTGGCCACCTACTGTAAAATACGAGTTGTGTAAATTAAGTAACCGGACTGATTTTTAAAAAAAAATTTATTCGAATAAAATTACAATTCAATATTGTCTCCTTCCAAATAACTTTCTTGGGAAGCCACACAGCGCTGGAGATGGTTCTTCCAATCCTCATAGCAGTACTGAAACTCGGATACTAGAATAGCTTTCAGCTGGTCGGTTACGGACGTTTGAATGTGTTCGAGTGTACCAAAATGACGTCCCTCGAGGTGATTTTTCAATCTTGGGACGAGGAAAAAGTCACAAGGACTCAAGTCAGGCGAATAAGGAGGCTGAGGAGCCACAGGAATGTTTTTACTGGCCAAAAACTCGTTTACTGAAATTGCTGTGTGACAAGGCGCATTGTCATCCCCAATTCATTGGTCAAAATCTGATGAACGGTAGTGTGAGTCAAATTCAACTCTTCCCCGATCATTCTGATTGTCAACCGACGATCTGAACGCACAAGTTCCCGAATTCTATCGACATTTTCATCGGTTCTTGAAGATGAAGGCCTTGCGCTGCGTGATTCATCTTCAATCAATAGGGGATAGGCATGATTTTTTTAATTTTTTTTATCATATTCCTCTTGTTGCATATAAACATAAAAAAGTTTTTTTTTTAATTTGAAGGCTTAAAAAAATCATAAATGTATGTAGCGCGCGAAAACGACGTGTGACGTCATAGCCCTTCTAACTGACGCATGACACTACTAGCCTACCCAGCGTACATAGTCTGTTTGGAACTTATTTGTTTGTATAACTTTTATAGGTTATTTAAAGTTAGAGTGAATTTAATTAAAATAAAGTTTAATTCTATAAAAACAATTTATACATGTTTACCGAATTAAATTTTATATTAAAATATATAAAATATGGAAGATCCAGGCCCCAGTACTTCGAAACATAATCGAAAATATTGTTCAGTACCGATGTGCACAATTAGTTCAACTAGAAATCCAAAAAAACAATTTATATCATTACCTGATGGCGAAAAACAACAGAAAAGGCGAAATTTGTGGCTAAAAGTTATGAGGCGAAATAAAACCGATATTTCAGAAAAAAGTAAATTTTATGTTTGTGAGCATAAATGCATCAATGTTGGGTAAATTATCACTCTGAGCCCTAACAAAATCTTTATCTGCCATTTTAATAATAAATGCGTGAAAAATTGTTTAAAAACAAATACAAAATTCTCGAACAATACAATATACACACGTGTAAAGATTATGCTGTAGCTGTATCTGTGACGTGAAACCCCTATCGTTTGACGCCATACTCAGTCGTTTATACTCGGCAAGCTTCGCGCCGTGGTCGGCTTATTTCAAATTTACAATATTTTAATTAAAAAATTTGGTTGTAATGTTAATTAAAATGTGATTTTTGTTTTGTTAGGTGACATAACTAACATTAACATATCAAAATAATATAGTTTTAAAGAAATATAAATTTTATGCGTATCCCCTATTCTATTCCTTCTGAAAATGCCTTAAACCACAAAAAACCTGGGTCAAAACACCGTCTACGTAGGCCTGCTGAAGTTTTGCAAAAGTTTCCAAGTCTGAAGCAAAACCTGATAGCACACCGTTGCTCGAAATGAATGTCACTCATTTTTAGAACGCACTAGAAAAAACTGTTTCATGAAAAACATCGCTATGGACAAAAAAAATTACTCTAGCGAGTTCAAACTCGTACTGGAGGTGTATCACATGTTCACCTGCCGCCCCGCGTCCCAAATATTGCCCGATCAAACGCTATTTTGCCAGTCCGGTTACTTAATTTACACACCTCGTTACGGCTTCAACTTTATTTGATTAAATTTCCAGGTTATATCCATACATTAAAATCTTTTGGTATTTACTGAGCTGTAGAACACAGTGGTCGGTATTTTATGCTTATCTTTGTCTGTACAGTCTTGATTTAACTTATATTCAGTATGCCATTCGTGTCTCATAAATCAATACTTTTGTTGTAAATAGCAAACTTAAACTAAGGGTTGCTTCATAGTTAAGAAAACTAACTATCGATGGTAAATATAAAATAGTAAAACTGAATAAATGTAGCAATGTTGTTAGAAATAAATAAATAAATAAACTATGTATATGAGCACTAGATTGTTTAAATATTTATAAACTTGCACTCGATGTAAATGTTGAAAATAAAAATGTTCCAGTATTATAATCCATAGTTTTAATATCCACCTACCTTTAGTTAATCACCAAAAAAATGTAGTGATGCAGTAAACTGTATTATATAGTCGGATTACTGATAGGTGACTGTTTCATGTATGTATCAAGTAGTGCATTCATATAATAATCTAGTTACCATTTTTCAGCGATTTTAAAAATATTTTTTGTTATTTGTCTTAGCTGTCAGTGTCTGTTAATAATATTAATTAATAGATCTTGCGGCCAATTATTAAATTCACAAACTTTAATTTTAAAGCTGCTGGAATATTTTAGTTTCGAAAAAGAGAACAATGGGCCACTTATTTCTCTATCTTGTGTCCATCAAAAAGTAGCAGCTGCCTTAAAGATTTCGGAATCAATAATTCGTAGAATAGGGGATAAGCATAAAATTTGTATTTCCTTAAAACTACATTATTTTGATATGTTAATGTTAGTTATGTCACCTAACAAAACAAAAATCACATTTTAATTAACATTATAGCCAAATTTTTTAATTAAAATATTGTAAATTTGAAATATTCCGAGCACGGGGCGAAGGTTGCCGAGTAGAAACGACTGAGCATGACGTCAAACGATAGGGTTTTCACATCACAGATACAGACAGCTACAACATAATCTTCACACGTGTGTGTATTGTATTGTTCGAGAGTTTTGTATTTGTTTTTAAACAATTTTTCACGTATTTACTATTAAAATGGCAGATAAAGATTTTGTTAGGGCTCAGAGTGATAATTTACCCAACATTGATGCATTTATGCACACAACATAAAGTTTACTTTTTTCTGAAATATCGGTTTTATTTCGCCTCATAGTTTTCAGCCACAAATTTCGCCTTTTCTGTTGTTTTTCGCCATCAGGTAATGATATAAATAGTTTTTTTGGATTTCTAGTTGAACTAATTGTGCACATCGGTACTGAACAATATTTTCGATAATGTTTCGAAGTACTGGGGCCTGGATATTCCATATTTTAATATAAAATTTAATTCGGTAAACATGTATAAATTTTTTTTATAGAATTAAACTTTATTTTAATTAAAATCACTCTCCTTTACATAACCTATAAAAGTTACACAAACAAATAATTCACAACAGACTATGTTCGCTGCATAAACAACCGTTCGCTGGATTGGCTAGTAGTCTCATGCGTCAGTTAGAAAGGATTATGACGTCACACGTCGTTTTCGCGCGCTACATACATTTTTGATTTTTTAAAGCCTTCAAATTAAAAAAAAAAAAAAATTAAAAACTGTTTTTTATGTTTATATACAACAAGAGGAATATAATAAAAAAATAAAAAAAAATCATGCCTATCCCCTATTATAAAATGTAATAAATCTGAACTTCTCACTAACAAAATCAAGAGAAAACGAAGGAAATTAAAATCTGAACCAGTTTATTTTATTGATACATTGGCACAAACGTATGGTCATGAAGTACTAAGATTACCTCCTTATCATTGCCAGTTTAACCCCATTGAACTAATTTGGGGTATAACAAAAAATTATTATGATAGACATATTGGTCAAAACGGATATAGTAATAACGAAGTTTTGAAAATGTGGCAAGTAGCCTGTGATCAAATTAGTTGTGAAACTTGGGCAAAATCTGTTAAAAAAATCGAAAATTTAATAAATGAATGATGGGAAAGGGAAAAGATTGTTGATGATATTAATCCAATAATAATAAATACAAAAAATTGATGTGAAGTGTGAATTTTCACACATTTCAGGGTTTTGCAGGTATTTAGTAAGTGAATGATGATTATTTGGGATGCCAAAACAAATTTTATCTCAAAATATTTTTTTATGAATTTTAAATCGAATGCCTATTACCATTATTTAAGTTTTTAAAGATGTGCAGTTTTTTTTTTTTATATATCAAGGTTCATTAAGATTTTGAAAATTGCGCCTATGGCTTCCATTGGTTGTTTTTAGTCATAGCTCCTCCCCTTTGATTTCGTGTACATTCAAATATATAATTAAATTATAATTTCAACAATTTCCACTGGTTATTAAATTTACGCTATTAAAAATTAAATGCAACAATTGCCAAAATATAATTAAAATTTTGAAAAAATAATTTAAACAATATAAAAATGCAAAAAAAAAAATAAAAAATAATATTGTCTCCTCACGTAGGACTCGAACATGAGTCCGAATATGTATTCTTGGGCAGAACGCAAGTATCTTAGCCACAGCACCAAGAAACACGTTACTGTTTAGCGTATTATATAACTATAAGTTGTCAACATTATTAGCAAAAAAACACAAATAATGCTTTTTTTTCCAAAAACATAATCTGATCAAAAATTCCTGTTGAACTATTCCGGTTCACACCAATGTACATTACTTAGAATTTTTTCAGATTTTTAGTTTAAACCATCTGGGCTACAGGATGTGGGACAAAAATTTTTTTGCACAATATTGGCAAAAATCGCTTCAAAATAATTTATTTTGCAAAAATAAAAATTTGATCGTTAATCCACGTACCAAGGGCTTTCATTTGATACCCTACTCAGAATTAAAAAAAAATATTTTTTTTTTCGATTAGCACATATTTGTTTATATTTTTAGGGGGATATGTTTTTTAGATGTTTTAGTATTTTTCCTATGTGCGGGTCAAAGAGTTGTATAAGCATGCCAAATTTCAACTCTCTAGGTTTAGCCGTTTGGCTACAATTTTTACCGAACAGACAGACAGACAGACAGACGACAAAATGACGGTATAAGGGTTTTTTGGTCATACCTACAAAACCCTAAAAATGCCAGCGATAGTTCAGATGACGACTATATCATGCATTACAGTGACTAATTTTTTTTAAATAAAAATTAACATTTAAATACAACTTGTAGTAATATATTATATGAATAAATATATCTTTACTTAATATTTTATTACTTTGTACTTAGGGGAAACATAAAAATTTAATTTAATTAAACAACAAATTATAATCCAAAATTTACGTATGAGTATAAGTTTTTCCTTATTTATAATTATTACCTTAAAATTAATAATTTTGTTTGTTTGAGTACTGCTGTGAATTTATTTTCGTGCTCTAATTAGTAAAAATATCTACGAATCATGCCGTTTCTTTCTAATGCTTTGTTTTTTATTAAAATAATTTGGAAGGTTAGTTGTCAACTTGCGTCACTATACGTTACTAGGGGTATGCAAATAATTATAATGATATAGACAGAGAAAGCATATAGTATTGCATATCGATACTTGTAGCAACGAACAGTTACCTATCAGCAATCCGACTATAGTTGGACAGGAGCAGCTAAAAGTTAAATATGCAACTTGCAGTAGTATTTAGGATATTGTAACAAAAATTCAACAATAAAATATACGTATACTAGCGTCGGCGAAACAACGCAGTAACGCCATTGACACTTAACAGAGCAAAATGAAGATGCGGGCGAGGTCAAAGGTCAAATTGGAAACGTCCAAAAGGAAAGGCCGAAATAAAAACACATGTTAAAATAAACTACAATTTTTTCTAAATTTTTAAAATATTTTATATATATTTATATATTATAACTTTTACTAAATTAAAAACTAAAAAACCGGCCGTCTTAAAATGAATCCCAAGTCTCAAAAAGAAGACTTGGGGTACATTTTTAGCAATCAGTATACATATATACTTGTATATATGGAAAAAAGTGAAAAAAATATATTCTGTATAGAAAATTAGAAATACATTTATTTAATTTTCTTAGTATGAAAAACGAAAGCAAAAAATTAGTTTTGAGCAATGGTGTGTTCGGGCCGGGGACGAAGTTCCAGTACTTTTTTGTAGAAACGAATCGCATACTTTATTAAATTATTTTTTTTGTAGAGACAAGATGAAGTTCTAGTAATTTTTTATTTAATTTTCTTAGTATGAAAGACGAAAGCAAAAAAGAGTTTGAGCAATGGTGTGTTCGGGCCGGGGACAAAGTTCCAGTACTATTTTGTAGAAACGAAACGCATACCGGTCCTTTTTCTAATATATCGCAAAATAGAAAAATTACATGTATAGGTCAGTCGTACAATCAACGCAGTTGGTCATATTGCGTCATAACTTCAATGACAAACTTAGTGGCAAAAAAATAACTAAATCGATTTTTTTGCATGTGAATTATACACTAATATAGCACTTCACTCTTTTATTTTACTAAAACATACCTTTTGAAGTCATATTTAGTTTGTGTTTGATAGTCATTTTGAAGATTTACACATTTTAAAAGTGTTTATTTAATATAGGGACATTTGTATTGGTATCGCTAAATAAAACGATGCTTACATTTGACATTTTATAATACGTTCTGATGAACACAAGTATCAAAACACTTGTGTTCATAGATATGTGATATACACTTACTTATAGTAATTTCTAAAAACATTTTTTATTTAGCAGTTCTGTGTTTACCAGGTCTACAAGTATGAAATGCGGATTTTTTTTTTTTTAAATAAAAATCATATAGTTTTATTTTACTGTGTTAAAAATGTCAAATTTTGTGCCAAATAAAGAGCATTCGCGGACAGTACTACTGTTTTGTTTTCATTTGAAAAAAACTGCTGCTGAATCATACCGACTGCTTCGAGAAGCTTATGGTGAATATGCTCCATCGCAAGATACGTGTGAACGATGGTTTCGGCGTTTCAAAAGTGGTGACTTTGATCTTACAGACAAAGAACATGGAAAACCTCCAAAAGATACAAAATTGGAAACATTGCTACAGGAAGACGATAGTCAATCACAAAAACAACTAGCAGAGCAGTTAGGCGTTAGTCAACAAGCTGTTTCCAATCACCTACGAGAGATGGGTAAGATCCAGAAAGTCGGCAGATGGGTTCCACATGCATTGAATGAGAGGCAGATGGAAAAACGCAAAAACTCTTGTGAAATTTTGCTTGCACGATACAAAAGAAAGTCTTTTTGCATCATATCATTACTGGCGATTAAAAATGGATTTATTTTGAAAATCCCAAACGCAAAAAATCATGGGTGAACCCAGGCTCACCATCCACATCAACTGCAAGACCGAATCGCTTTGGCAAATAGACAATGCTCTGTACTTGGTGGGACCAAAAAGGTGTGGTCTGTTGTTAAAACCTGGTGAAACAGTTAATACCCAACGCTACCAACAACAACTGATCGAATTGAACCATTCGCTGCTCATAAAACGACCAGAATACGAAAGAAGACAGCACAAGGTAATCTTTCTTGACGATAACGGTCCATCTCATAAGGCAAAAGCAGTTTGCAACACATTGGAGGCACTCAAGTGGGAAGTGCTACTCCATGCCGCTTACTCACCAGACTTGGCCCCTTCAGATTACCACTTGTTCGCATCGATGGGTCACGCACTTGCCGAGCAACACTTTTGTTCGTATGAAAATGTGAAACATGGCAAGATGAATGGTTTGCGGGGAAAGGGGAAGAGTTCTACTGGCGAGGTATTCACAAATTGAAAAGATGGTAAAAATGTATAACTTCTAATGGAGCATACTTTTAATAAATAAACTTTTACTGTTCTTTTGAGTTTAATGTTTTTTATTTAAAAAAAAAAATCCGCATTTCATACTTGTAGACCTGGTAGTTATATATTTTCTTATATCTTCTTTATTTGTTTCTATTCTTTTCTTATTCTTATATTTTCATTTCATTTCGATACAAGTGACAGCGTACGAATATTACATTCGTTAAATGGATGCTATGTAGATGTACTAAATATGACGTCACAAAACATGTGACGTTTCCAGTGACGCAACTGCACTGATTCGCCGACTGCCCTATACTTTAACCTTTGAAGTTGTTCAATCTATATGAAGCTTTCGTTTCACTTACTATAAAAATGGAAGAACTTGAAAAACCGCAAAATATTTTTTCATAAAATTTTCATAAATTTCCATACAGAAAATAAATGGTGTTTTGTCATGGAAAAAAATATTGCTTCTTATATTAATTCACAATAATATTTCACTTATTATTTAATCTGAGGGGTTACCATTTTAGTCCACTAGGGCAAGAGCAGGCTAAAACATAAGGCTAACCAAAAGATTAAACTCAGTTAAGGTTTCAGAAACAGGCCCAAGGAGTTTTGGAGTCCAAGAGTAATAGCCCACTGTTGCACTACTAGCCTAAATTGTTATAAGTAAAATTATACTGTTTTCTTAAACACAAAAAATATTTGGTTTAACTAAGTCTTATAAATTAAAAATTCTGGGAAAAACTTTTATTTTTTTTTTGGGGAATGCTAAAATTTTTCAAAAATCTACAAAAAGAACTTAACTATTTTTGACCCTGTAACTCAAAATATGTGGGCAGTAACCAAAAATTTTTCGGAAAAAAAATATTTTTTTTTTCAGTTGGCAATTTTTTTGGCTTTATCCCACAGTTCTCAAAATTGGCTAGTGTATAGTTGAGCAAAAATTGTTAAACAGCGTTCAGACAAAAAGTAAATGGTGTTGTTTTTGGCTTGTCTTGCTCATTAAAAAAACACAGTAAATAATTAAATTTACACACTAAAGTATCAATTAAACTAATTGGCAGAACCTTAAGCAGGGTCCAGATTAGTGAGCCGATCCTGTAATGTAACACGTAACTACATTGAACAAAACAAAACAATGTCACTCACGTATCTTCCACAATTCGCCACCAGATGTCAGGGCGATTAGGAAGTTTCCCCTATTAGTTAGATCAGAATTTCCATAACTGTACTCCGCGAGCGTCTACTAGTGCAGTGTTTCTCAACCAAAAACACACCGCGGACAAGTATAATATATAATTTAACGCGGACTAATAATAATTGTTGGTTCATTTTTTGCAAGAAAACAAATATATTTAATGTGCTACTAAATACATTTACAGTAGGTGGCCAAATTATTATGGACAGCATACCCCCCCTGTAATTTTCAAGTTTAAATGCATTTTGTGAGAAAATAAATTGTTTTTAAATCATTTTTCTTCTATATTCTTGTTGCTGGTATCATTATTTTAAAAAGCGGGAGATCGCCAAAGAAATCATCACCACAAAGCGGCAATTTATAGAAACCCTTATCAGAGAGTGGCATCACAACCCCAATCTCCGACACAACGCAAAAGTCTGCATAGAAAGCATGCCCAAACGCCTGGAAGCCGCAATCGCAGCAAAGGGTGGCATTACAAAATATTAAGATTTTAATTAATTTGTTAAATTAACACTTTTTATACAAAAATAAATGATTATGAATAAGCAATTATGTCGTTTTATATTCTAAATAAAGCACTTTAATGAATAAAAATAAATACGAGACCCAAAGCCACTTATTGCCTCATTAAATTCATTTGAAAATTACAGAAAATCTGCACTGTCCCTAATAATTTGGCCACCCACTGTATTTTATTTGTAGTAAATCACAGTAAGTTCACAGAAAATAAACAAAATGTGAATGAAAATTAAAAAAAAACCTGCAAAAAACAGATAAAAACTTTCGCGGACCACTAAAATTTTTCTGGGGACCACCTGTTGAGAAACACTGTACTAGTGCACTTACATAGTAGCAAGACCATATCAACGTAATTTATTTATTATCTGAACGCAATAGTTAGTACACAAAGATATGTAAAAATGTCTTTTATTCGGTGGTTTCGTTACACAGACTATATTCTACGATTAAAATTAATCAAACTATAAAAAAAAAAATAGTTAAGTTCTAATTTTTTTTAAATATTTTCCTAACCAAAATTTTGTATTTTTTATACAATTTTGTCCTTAAAATTACTAAATATTTTACAAACTTAAATCTTAAAATTGGTTTAAACAAGAAATTATTTAATTTTATTCTTAAATTATAAATAAAATAATTAAAATAAAAGCCAAATTTTTAACACAAAATCTTTTTGTGTTGATTTTTTTAACATCAAAATAACTCCAAATTTTCCAAATCATTTTTGAAAGATTTATTTTTGTTCAAAATAATGGGGAAATTTTTTAAATGTCTGAATTGATTTATTCTTAAAATTAACAATTGGAAACAATATAGTCAAAAATTAAAATAATTAAAATAAAATCAAAAATTTTAACACAAAATCTTTTTGTGTTGATTTTGGAACACCAAAATGACACCAAATCATTTTTGAAACATTTATTTTTTGTTCAAAATAGTTTTTAAATGTCCCTAACTGACGTATCGGTTGCGGTTGTAAGTATAATATCTCCTAGAAACTTTCAAAAACATATAAAAAAATTTTTTGGTACAATTATTTTTTGTTCAAAATAGTGGGGAAAATTTTCAGGTATCCGTGATTGACCTATCGCTTGCGGTCATAACTGTAAACGCTCGGACTAATTTCGCTTAAATCGCCTACAGACTTTACGTTGGCCAACGCAATAGGATGCAAAATATTCAGATAGGTAATATAAAATCAAGTTATTTACCAGTAGATTAGGGTGTACCGCAAGGAAGTATACTTGGGCCACTTCTATATATTTTATATGTAAATGACATTGCAGAGGATACTCTGAAATTGTAGCCTTGACGATACCACGATAATGGGCTATGATTCTGATAGTCAAAAACTTGTTCAAAAAAATAACATTTATCTTAAAATTATGTACAATTGGCTTGTGTCAAATGATCTAATTATTAATGAAAGTAAATGTAACTCTGTTACATTTACAATTATTTAATTTGTTAATTATTTATTTAATTTATAAAATGACGAACATAAATATTGTAATTTATTTTCTATATATTTACTTTTATATGACTTATATTTATTATTTATTTTTTAAATTTTGACTATGTTAGTGATATTAATTATTGATAACACTCCCAACAAAATTAAATTTTTGCCTTGGTGCTGGAAAAGTAGGAACTGATTTTGGATATTTTTAATGTGCTGATTCCAAAAATACCCGATTCTTTTTCGTAGCAGCTCTAGTTTTTGAGATACAGACTAATTGATTTTAATTTTTTATCTAAAAACGGTAAACTTCCTCCTTGGACAGCAAAGTGGATATACAAAATATCCTTGTTTATGTCTTTGGGACAGCAGAGCTAAGGATCAGCACTGGGTTAACAGAAATGGGGTGATTTTCATTAAGAAATATCATGATTCAAGAAAAACAAAACGTCAACGAACCTTTTGCGAGAGAGAAAATTATATTTCCACCCTTGCATATCAAGTTTGGGTTTATGTAGCAATTTTTGAAGGCTTTAAATCGAGATGTACTTTGTGTAGGCTACTTGACACGTAAATTTCCTGGGATTAACTCTGAAAAACTGAAAGCCAGAATATTTGATGGTCCTCAGATAAGGCAACCTACTGAAGATCCACAATCCAATCCAACCGCATCAATGAACGAGATTGAATCTAATTCTTGGTGTTCATTTATTCAAGTAGTACAAAATTTTCTTGGAAATCGTAAGGCAGAGAATTAGTGGAAAATATGCTTTCCAACTTTAATATTCTCGGTTGTATTATGACCATTTACCAGAAAATCTAGGTGATTTTAGTGAAGAACCGGGGGAAAGATTCCATCAGGAGATAAAACTATGGAACAGAGATATCAAGGAAGATAAGATAGCCACGTGATGGCCTACTGTTGGAGTCTTCAGAAAGACTGTTCTGGTAAACTCTATGCTAGAAAGTTGTACAAAAGAACATTTTTAAATTATAAGTGATGAATGGGTGCCAGGACAGAATTACACTGGACCAAATTACACTGGACAAAATTACACAGAAGAAATTACACATAGACAAAATAACACAGGGAAGAAATTACACAAGGACGAAATTACACATACGAAAATTACACTAAGACAAAATTACACATTTAATTTTTTTGTGTTTATGAATTTTCTGTTTGTGTTCTTTTATATAAAACATTTTTTTAAAGGGTTGGATTAAGTAAGTTTTGATGTTTTTTTTGGAAAAATAAAAAATTGTATTTTAAGGGTTGGAAAAAGTAAATTTTAGTTATATGAATTAATAAAAAAATTGTATTTTCAGGGCTGGATTAAGTAAATTTTAGTGTTATATGAATAAATACAAAAAAAAACATGTGTTTTCAGGGTTGGCTTTAGTAAATTATCGTGTTTTTTTAATACATTTTTAAAATTGTAATTTAAGGGTTGGATTAAGTAAACTATCGTGTTTTTTGAATAAATTTAAAATAAATGTATCTTAGGGTTGGATTAAGTAATTTTTGGTCTCAAATATGAATAAACACAAAAAAATGTATTTTCAGGATTGGGTTAAGTACATTATTTTTTAACGTTAAAAAAATCTAATTTAAGGATTGAATTAAGTAAATTCTAATGTTCTTTTTAAAAAATAAAAATATTGGTTGGATTAAGTAAGTTTTAGGGTTTTATTGAGATATTTAATTTAATAGGAAGCTGTAATGTACATTTTTTTGTTAATTTCAATATTGAAAAAAAAAATTGAATGTGTGAAATGGAAATATGGTATCGATTGTCGATTTATTCTAAAAAAAACTTTTTTTTTCAAAATATAACTAAAATTTACTTAATTCGACCCTTAAATATAATTTTTTCTATTTATTAAAAAAAAAAACACACTAAAGTTTAACTAATCCAAGCCATAAAATACATTTTTTTGCTATTCAATATCACCAAGGGTTACGTAATCCAGCCCTTAAAATACATTTTTTTAAATTTATTTTAAAAAAAACACGATAATTTACTAAAGCCAATTCCGAAAATACATTTTTTTTGTATTTTTTCATATTTGAGACCAAAAATTACTTAATCCAACCCTTAGAATACATTTTTTATTAATTCATATAACACTAAAATTTACTTATTCCAACCCTGAAAATACAAATTTTTATTTATTCAAAAAAAAAAATAAATAAAAACTTACTTAATCCAACTCTTCAAAAAAATTTTTTATATAAAAGAACACAAACAGAAAATTAACAAACACAAACAAATTAAATGTGTAATTTTCGTATGTGTAATTTCATCCTTGTGTAATTTCTTCCCTGTGTAATTCTGTCTATGTGTAATTTCTTCTGTGTAATTTTGTCCCGTGTAATTTTGTCCAGTGAAATTTCGTCATGTAACCTAATGAATGTATATTTATCTACTTTGTGAAATAAATACCTTATTTTGTCTCTTTTGTATTTGTAACTGGCATTTGGAGCAAATAGTAACAGTAATAACGTGAAAAATACACAAGTTAAGAAATAAAATATTTTATTGTAAAAGAGGACAATATAGCGTATCTCAAAAACTAGATCCGATAGACCAAATCTGACGGCTATTTTGGATTCTGTGACCAAAAATTATCTAGAGACAGTTTACAAACTCGCAAGCACCAAAATGTCTGTTGGGCTGTGTAATTTATAAATTGACTTATCCAATATTACTTGTACGCAAAAATTATTATTGTTATTATTATTAAAATACAGTAATAATCATAACTCTTAAAAATTTATTAGATGTCATTAGGAGAAAATTTCAGTCTACCACCATACCTGTTGTTAAAATTCATTAAAAAAACATAAATTCTCAAAGTTTTAAATAAAATCAAATTAAATAATTTCTTGTTACCTTTTTTAAAAAAATCTTACATAATAGAACACCATTTTTTGGACTCAACCTTATCTTCGAGATCAATTGTACTGACATCGTCAACATTTGACGAATGAGCAAATTTGTAACTCATTAATTTTGGTGTTGAGCTCGGTAATTCAGTTCGGGACTTGCTTCTGAACGGGCTTGAAATATATCCGAGTAAACCAGGACTATCATCTTGTTTGAATCGTTTAATTTCCTCAGAAGAATCGTTATGGTTTTTTCTTTTAACGCTAGAAATATGTGGGATGTAACTCTTACGAGAATCAATGGAATCTCTTTCGAGTGTGATTTTACTGCGGTGAAAAGGTGAATTTGTAGATCGTAAAGTACGTCTACCAGTCAAATTTCTTAATGTTTCCCCGTAAGACATATCCTTTGTATTTTCAACAAAAGAAGCAGTCTCTTCGGTAACTGTATTTATAGTAAAATCTAAATTCTTTGTTGTATCATTACCGAGGTTAACAAATATGCTGGCATTTGTTAAATTTCTATCTTGTTCTTCGGGTGTTTCTGGTTCAGTTTGAGTTTCGGATTGCTCTTCGTGTTTTTCAGTTAATTCCGATTCAGTCGTTTCGGATTCTATTTCTTGAATGGATTCTAATTCTTGAACAGGTTTTTCTTCTTCCGGTTCTACCATTCTTGTAATGTTAACTCTAACATCGTTAGTTATTTTTGTATCCATACCTATAAAAAAAAAAATAAAATTGAATTTTGACATAATAGAACATATTGGGGAAACTTCCTAAGCGCCCTGACATCTAGTGGCAATTTGCGGAAGATACGAAACTGACATTGTTTTGTTTTGTTCAATGGAGAAATACGTGTTTTTTTGTTGTTCGTGTTTTATTTTTGTGTATCATGGGAAAAAAACAAACAATTTTGTTGTGTGCCGCAATGTAAATCGTGAATAAGGAAGAATCCTTCTTAAACATTCCATAATTTAACTAAATCGAAAAAAATATCAATTGAAACGACGTTTGGAGGCAGAGAGAAAGTGGATCGTAGGTTTTTATGGACCCAAAAACTAAAAATAGACAAAAATCCAAGCCCATGCATGCATGTTTGCTCGTTGCATTTTATGGAAAGTGATTTTTTACATCCAAGAAGACTGAAAAAAGGCATTTATCCCACCCAAAATTTGCCTAAATCATCAGTTGATATATTAAAAGGCCCTTCTACTTTTTCAGGCAGAGATATTAATTTTTACTAATATATTTATCATATTTTTGTTGTTATTATATTGACAGACAGTCAAAAAGAATTAAAAGTACAATGAAAAACTAAAAATATCCTTGAAATTTCTTTAGATAGTATATTATTACATATCTTGTAAATCGTAGATTACCTTTAAATTAAAAAAAAAAAAAAAAAAAAAACTCGGATAACAGGAAGAATACAACTTGTGTTCATTTTCACCATGTAAACAAATACAATAACAGTTTAATGTCACTTTCGAGTGTTCCAGCATTGCCGCATATGGCGCTGCGATCTTAAAAACTTTCCCCTATTAGTAACTACGTCACAAAATGGGATTCAGTGCTGCCGCCTCGCGGTTGGATTCCTTTTATTTGAATTTAGCATGTTGTTTTTTTGTTAAATTGTATTTTGGAAATATAAATTAAGTTTTCAAAGTAAGAGAATGCTTCATATTAAAACTACAAGTCAATATTTATTTATTAAAATTCTTATTTTATACATTATAATTTAATATGTCATTATTTTTGTAGAATTATTTTGCAGGTTAATTTTGAAAATTTTACGTTAATAATCGTTATTATGGCAAGTAACATAGCAGTAAGTGTGTATACCATATCTAAATGGTTTGAAGGAATAATATGTTGTTCTTATTTTATCCATTATTGTTTTTCATTTTCATCTGTCAAAAAACGAAACGTTTGCATTTAAGAATGTAGATGTAATGGTTACAATTTGGAACAAAACAATACACCATTATGCATTCTAAAACAAAATATTAATGATTACTTAGTGTTAATTAAATAAATACTAAAGAATTGCTTGGAAAAAAATATATTTTAGAAGTGAGGACCTTTTTTTTTAGTTCATTACTTGTATTTTCATATGTAAATGATAAAAAAATATTTCCTTCTAGAGGAAATACCCCCCCCCCAAATTTTACTCAATTTTTTTGCCCCCCCCGCAGATTTTAAGAGCTAGCGCTTTATGTGCAGTATTTTTTTATATAGCAAGGTTCATTAAGATTTTGAAAATTGCGCGTATGGCTTTCATTGGTTGTTTTAAGTCATATGCTCCTCCTCTCTGGTTTCGTACACATGACACATAGAATGAAAATATAATTCCAACAATTCCAACTGGTTATTAAATTTACGATCTTAAAAAATAAATCCAACATTTACCAAAATATAACTAGAATTTTGACAAAATAATTTAAAGAAAATAAAAATGGAAAAAAAAAATTGTCTCCTCTGACTGGGAGCGAACCTAGAATTCTGGGTAGCTAGCGTGCATGCTAACCATTACACCATGTTACGTCTTTTAGTCTAGTGTGTTACATAACTATAACTTTTGTAAATCGTCAACAAAAAAACACAAAAAAATGCGTTATTTTCCGAAAACATAATCTGATCCAAAGTTCTTGTTGTACTATTCCGGTTCACACCAATGTACATTACTCGGAATGTTTTTAGATTTTTAGTTTAAACCATCTGGGCTACAGTGTGTGGGACAATTTTTTTTTTCTGCAAAATTTAGGCAAAAATCGCATAAAAATAATTTATTTGGCAAAAATAAAATTTTGAACGTTAATCCACGTACTAAGGGCTTTCATTTGATACCCTACTCAGAATTAAAAAAAAAAAAATTCTTTCGATGAGCACATATTTGTTTATATTTTTAGGGGGGTATGTTTTTTAGATGTTTTAGTATTTTTCCTATGTGCGGGTCAAAGAGTTGTATAAGCATGCCAAATTTCAACTCTCTAGGTTTAGCCGTTTGGCTACAATTTTTACCGAACAGACAGACAGACAGACAGACGACAAAATGACAGTAGGAGGTTTATTTTAAACAAAATAATAATCAACTCACCATTCTCGTTCTTCTGTGGAGTATTTCTACTTCTGTTTCTTGTAACCCGACTACTGATAACTGGACTTGTTTCATTCTTTTCTTCCTTAGATTCTTCTTTTTCTTCTTCTTTCTTCTGCTCTTCCTCTACATTTATTTCTTCTTCTTCAACGACAAGGCTAGCCATTTCTTCATCCGCGCTTTGTTCATGTTCAATCCCATTTTTGATTTCTTCATGACTATCTCCATTTTCAATTTCTTTCTCGAATCCTTTCAGTCCATTCTCTTCTTCTTTTGGTGGCTCTTCATTGTTTTGTGTCTTTGTTTCTTCTTCTTCTACAATTATTTCTTTGGCGCAGTCTTCGTCGATTTTTTTCGGTGATAGTTTTTTCTCTGTTTTCTCCACTTCTTCTTCTTCGTTTGTGTTAAGACGTTTTTGTCTTCTTTTACTTGTTTTTGTACTCATTGCTGCCTGGAAATAAAAATAAAAATAAGCTGTGGCCACCACAGGACCGACCGTCATCATAAAGTACTTGTATAAAATACATTTTAGCAGCAGAGTAGTAATAACTTGGCCTAATATTTTCTAACAGAGATATTATTTATCTTGACTATGGAAACGTTACATATAAGTATGAAAAAATTGAGACTTAAAAAAAATTTCGAAAAATATTTCAAATTTTTGTTTTATCAAAAAACGTCTGAAATAAAAGTTATTAGTTATTGCATTTATAGGACTTTAGTTCAATAAATTTTTTCGAAATATTTTTCTGTTGCTAAATATTCGCAAAAATCTTAAAATCGACACGAGTAAACTCCCATTTCTAGTCAACCGATTTTTACCAAAAGTTGATCAACTCGTGCCATTGATGTCAAAAGCTTAAATATGTAGTTTGATAATAATCCTTTTAGTCAAATTTGCTCTGCACGTGTACACAGGCAGACAGACGGACGGACAGACAGACAGACATCATGCTAAAAATAGTCAAAACGTTATGTAGGGACCTCAATTCGTGGAGATCCATCGAAATCTCGAAATGTCAAAATCGGTATGATCACAATACCTCCCTTATACCCTTTTCACACTAGATCTTTAAGATCGGATGTTTAAGTGGATGTATCTTTAAACGCTAATGTGAAACCGTACGGCCTCGTCTAAACACGACCGATGTTTAAGACAGAGATCTGCGTCTTAAACTTCGCCCGCATTACCAACTTAATTTCTATTATAAAAAAATACTCCTTGAATTTGTGCTGTCAACATTGTATATTATCATAAACAAGAATACTGTATTATATCGACGTTATAAGAAGTTTATACTTATTGTTATAATAAAATTATTTATTTTAATAATGTATTTAATAAAATACAGAGCTACAATAATTGAGATAAAATGTATAAGAGGTTCACTTTTGTAAGAACAAACTAAGAGGGAATTTTGTTTTCAATAGTTTGCACCTTTGAAGCTGTATGTCATGTTGGTATTAAAAAATGTCACTTTTTTAAAATGTCGATGCATTTGACAGATGTCATAATGAAAAATGATATCTTATTTATAATGATCATAACCTTATCAACCTAAAGTCGGTTTTACAGCGTAAGGAATATTTTTAATTGACATTTAAAGTCAGTAACACACCATAAAAGTAACCAAAATAACCAGATCTAGTGTGTTCTTACAAAAGTGAACAGCTTATATCGACTTACATGTTAATACAGGTGTAATATATTCTTTATTGTAGTGTCTTTATTGTGGAATGAAATGAAATATCCTTAATTGTTTATAATAATTAAAAATGTGCGTCTGCGCAGACAGTTCAAAACTGGTAATTTCATGACGGTAACTTAAGGACAAAATTACTGTAGCTGATGACAGCACCGGAGATTTAAACATCAAGTGTGAAAGCATACCGATCTTAAACATCGGTGAACTTTAAGTTCACTCGTCTTAAAGATCTAGTGTGAAAAGGGTACTATATATGTTGACGATCGGTAAAAATTTACACTGTTTACATACTAACCCGCACTGCATAGATGTATTTTGGTTGCATAACAGAAAACAAATCAGGGGTAACAAAATTAAAAATTTTGGAATTTTTGAAATCCTTATTGAGAGGTGCCATTACCGTTGGCGGCGTTGTGCTCCAAGGCAATATGGCTGTCGTGTCTAGTATTCAGCTGTCAATATGCTAATCGCGAAGAGGTTAATTTAAGCACAGTACAATTTATTTTATGAAAATGCGAGTAAATATTTGCGAAATTTTTTAACTTTAAGCGCTACACATGAATCGAGGTGTATAACAGAAGGTGGGCATCAAATTACAGTATTTAAAGTTTAATTTCAGTAGATTTATTGAAGTGTAATTTGTAGTTGAGGTGTTAAATGCCGTGCAAATAATTTTATGTTGGTACATCTGAGTGTCGGTCGTCTGAATTTACAATATATGGATTCTGTTTGCAACCAAGTGCATTATGTTCATTGCCTCATGAAATAAAATTAGTTTTAGTTGGACAGAAGCAGCTAAAAGTTAAATATGCAACTTGCAGGTGATATTAGTGCAGTTTTGTTTTTCTGCGACAAATGTAATGAACAAACTCGCATAGTATCAGTTACTTTTTAACTCAAATTATATAGGGAAAAATTGCTAAGCGATATGACATCTGGTGGGATTTTAGGAACTACAGAAATAGACATTGTGTCGCGCTTTTTTTTATAAAAAATGTTTGCATAAAAATATAATTGCATAAAAACAAGTATTAATATTGTAGCAAAATTACAAAAACCACCAGTAAACATTTTCCATAAGTAAAATTCACGTTGTTTATATGTAACGAATGTCTATTTTGAAGGTTCCAAGTTTGCCGAAATAGCGCTGCGATCTTAAAATACTTCCCCTATTACCATGCCTTCCTCCTGTCCATAACCAAATCTTTTCCCAATTTGGACATAATATTAACTTTCCCTCCATTTTTCTTAAGAAAAGAAAAAGCTAAGACCTATCTTTGTCCTGTCTTGAATAACAGCCAAAAACACTACAATTTTATCTACTATTATAGTTTTTCACAACTTCTATCGACATTAATTTAATTAACAACTTCTATCGACATTACAAGGAATTAATGTAAATTATGATGCACATCAGTTCTTTCTAACCGATTTGGAAACTATTATACTAAGGTACCATTGCAGTTTTTAAAAATTAACTCGACCAATATCTCGAAAACTATTGCTACGATCAAGCTAAAATTTGATATCTACTACTCTTTTATGAGTTTTAAAATACCCTTAAATATTAGTCTTAATCACTCTGTTAGAAATGGTAGTTTACTAAGGTACCCCTTTCATGTAATTTTATATTAATAGTGTCGACAGTAACATGCTCTCCTAAAATCAAATTAATTATCTTTTAAAATAATTAATAAGAGACAAAACCATCCTTTGAGCACGGCTACTAAGAGCTTTGGGCATTTTTATTACAATTAAATTTAAAAAATAAAATAAAATATAACCTCACTGTTAATTATAAGTACCTAAACGTCAACCTGACAAATAACGATTGAACAATCCAATTTTAAACTGACAACATTGAAAAAATGTACCAACATTAAATAAATAAATGTACTGAGTTATGGATTGATGTTGATTAAAACATATCATAACGTTGGTACTTAAATTAACCAAGTGTGACGTCATCTCATATTTATTGTGAATGGAGTTTAGAACATATGTAATAAGTTCAAACAGTACTAGAGCGGCTAGTACAATATTTGACCACCAGACTGCGTATTCGAGCGTGTCAGTTCTCAATAGTAATTTTATTTCAGTTTATTAGTATTGCATAAGAAACTTATTATTAACATATTGCCCAAGATAAAACAAAATCTTTTGACAGGATTCACGGCTGAGTAATCGGGCGTGGACTTAAATTTTGGAGGTGTGTGGGCTTGTGAAAAAATAAATACAATAGCTAGTTTAAATTTTTAAATATACCCGCATTGTAACTTAGACCAAACTAGTTTTAACTAGATAATTGATCTTTATAGATCAGTTTTATAACCGGCCCTTTTGCCAATTTGCATATTTATTACAAGGTTTAAATAATTTACTGTGTTACTAGAGTGGTTTGTACAAACCACTAAAACCGAGGCCATTGGTTCAACTCTAGGCGAGGACAAGAAATTTAAGAATGGTGTGAATAGTGTAGCATTAGATTTAATGTCTAATTAGCTGACATGTCCCTACTTCATACTAAATATCTATAGCCTTCAATTCTATTTATATAGTCGAGGTTTAAATTATAACCAGTTTTAGGTATTAAACATAATGCTATGGGGTGTTTTTAAGAATAGCTTAAATCGTTTTCTAAACTTGGGTTAAGTGTCTAAGGTCTTAATCTCTACTTATCTAGTACTTAGCCAAATGGGATATTCTAGGTCTGCAGGTCTAGACAAAATTCCAAGAATGCTACTCTCTAGAGAAAATTCTACAGTAATTCACAAAGTATGTACAAAAGTCTGGTTTTTAAAGAGTTAACTGTATTAATTCAACGTTTAAGCCGACTTAACACAGATCTTAGCGTGTTACCAATGCCCCATGATCTGAATTGGGGTGTTAACTGTATTGATTCAATGTTTAAACTGACTAATACCCTTTTCACACTAGATCTTTAAGACGATTGAACTTAAACTTCATCGATGTTTAATATCGGTTTGCTTTCACACTTGATGTTTAATTTGAAGAAGAAATCTCCATGTAAAGCTAGTATGTATTGCCAACATAATTTCATATCGTTTGAATTTATTCTGTCATTATTTTGTATATCGAGGTTAGGAGAAGTTTATTTTTTATATTTATTTAAATAATAACGCAAATAATCTTCTCATAACCTCGATATATAAAATGATAACAGCTGAACATAGATAAAAGAAGAGAAGCACAAATTCAAGGAGTATTTTTTTATAATGGGAATTAAGTTGGCAATGCGGGCGAAGTTTAAGACGCAGATCTCTGTCTTAAACATCGGTCGTGTTTAGACGAGGCCGTACGGTTTCACATTAGCGGTTAAAGATCCATTCACTTAAACATCCGATCTTAAAGATCTAGTGTGAAAAGGGTATTAACACAGATCTTAGCGTGTTACCAATGCCCCATGATCTGAATTGGGGTGTTAACTGTATTAATTCAATGTTTAAACTGACTTAACACAGATCTTAGCGTGTTACCAATGCCCTATGATCTGAATTGGGGTGTTAACTGTATTAATTCAACGTTTAAACTGACTTAACACAGATCTTAGCGTGTTACCAATGCTCCATGATCTGATTGGGGTGTTAACTGTATTAATTCAATGTTTAAACTGACTTAACACAGATCTTAGCGTGTTACCAATGCCCCATGATCTGAATTGGGGTGTTAACTGTATTGATTCAATGTTTAAACTGACTTAACACAGATCTTAGCGTGTTACCAATGCCCCATGATCTGAATTGGGGTGTTAACTGTATTAATTCAACGTTTAAACTGACTTAACACAGATCTTAGCGTGTTACCAATGCTCCATGATCTGATTGGGGTGTTAACTGTATTAATTCAATGTTTAAACTGACTTAACACAGATCTTAGCGTGTTACCAATGCCCCATGATCTGAATTGGGGTGTTAACTGTATTAATTCAATGTTTAAACTGACTTAACACAGATCTTAGCGTGTTACCAATGCCCCATGATCTGAATTGGGGTGTTAACTGTATTAATTCAATGTTTAAACTGACTTAACACAGATCTTAGCGTGTTACCAATGCCCCATGATCTGAATTGGGGTGTTAACTGTATTAATTCAATGTTTAAACTGACTTAACAGAGATCTTAGCGTGTTACCAATGCCCCATGATCTGAATTGGGGTGTTAACTGTATTAATTCAATGTTTAAACTGACTTAACAGAGATCTTAGCGTGTTACCAATGCCCCATGATCTGAATTGGGGTGTTAACTGTATTAATTCAATGTTTAAACTGACTTAACACAGATCTTAGCGTGTTACCAATGCCCCATGATCTGAATTGGGGTGTTAACTGTATTAATTCAATGTTTAAACTGACTTAACACAGATCTCAGCGTGTTACCAATGCCCCATGATCTGAATTGGGGTGTTAACTGTATTAATTCAATGTTTAAACTGACTTAACACAGATCTTAGCGTGTTACCAATGCCCCATGATCTGAATTGGGGTGTTAACTGTATTAATTCAATGTTTAAACTGACTTAACACAGATCTTAGCGTGTTACCAATGCCCCATGATCTGAATTGGGGTGTTAACTGTATTAATTCAATGTTTAAGTTGATAACACATATCCTAATATCGCTGGTAACCTATTTAGTTTATATATATATAATTACGGGCTCTATATTTTTAAAATTTACTTATAGTTAATCTTTGAATAAAATAATTGTAAATATTTATCATGTTCCGCTTGATAAAAAAAAACCTGATAAGAAACATAGAAGGTAACCACATTAAGTTATATAATAATAAAAATAGATAAAAAAAAATGCAGATTTATCTTTTAAAAATGACCTTATAATTCAAACCTTCTTACCCCGGTACATACAGTGCTGTGCAAAACATTTGCAATTGAACCTATATGTTTGAATATTGTTGCTTTTTTTAAATTAAATTCAAAAATTCTACTCGAATACGAGAACAGCATGACACAGAAAGAAATTTCTGAGAAGTATAAGGCTACAATTTCCCGCGTTGTGAATAGTGGAAGAGTTGAATTTTATCATAAAGGAGGACGACCCCGTAAAACAACGCCCCAGGAGGACCGTAAAATACTAAAATTAATAAAAAAAATCCTCAAATATCTTCCAAAGAAATCAAAAACAGCTTAGGACTAGATTTAAATACATCAAATATAAGGCGACAGGCGATAAACAATAATCTACGCAGCTACGAAATAGCAAAAAAAAAACCCTTTGTTTCAAATAAAAATCGGTTAGCTGGTCTACAATTTGCAAAACCCCACTGAAACTGGAGTCAACAGAAATGGGGAACAGTATTATTTTCAGATGAAACAAAATTCAATTTGTGTGGAAGTGATGGCAAACCGAATGTCAGAAGGCCTAGAAATTTAAGATTTAATCCGAGATATACGAAAGGGACAGTTAAATTTGGAGGTGGAAACGTTATGGCCTGGGGATGCTACTCGGCACAAAGAATAGGTCCACTAAGACGAATTTATGGCAACATGAATGATTTGGATTATAGAGATATTTTGTAAAATACAATGCCTCCGTACGCAGATTGGAATATGCCACTTGTTTGGAGGTATCAGCATGACAACGATCCAAAGCATCCAAAGACTGGATCGAAGAGCAAAATATTGATGTTATTAAGTGGCCGTCACAATCCCCAGACCTCAACCCCATGGAGAATCTCTGGGAGATTGGCAAACGCCGAATAGGCAATCAGAGATTAAAAACCCCAGACGATTTGTTTGAGGAAGCAAAAAGACAACAGGAGGCCATTCCAATTACCATAATTAATAATTTAATTCAATCAATGTCTCGCCGATGTGTCTTAGTCATTAAACAAAAAGGTTTCCCTATAAAATATTAATTATTTAATATGAAATGTATGCAGGTTAAAAACGGTTTGCACATGCTAATTATTAATAATTTTATATTTGTCTATTGTTTTTATATAAAAAATAGTTTATATCTATTATTATCTATGTACTTTATTTGCGAATAATTATTGATAATAAAAATAATAATAAACAAAATTTCTGATTGAATTTAATTTAAAAAAATCAACAATATTCAAACAAGTAGGTTCAGTTGCAAATGTTTTGCACAGCCTTGTATATAGAGATTATATATTATTTGTTAATATTATAACTACCGATTTTTTGCAAAAAAGATTATTCTGCCAAAAGATCTCCTTATTATATCAGCCTAGAGACTATTCAAATATAAATCCGACCCTGACGATTCAATTTTTCGGTTTAAAACACAAACCTTAGAAATATAATATTACAATGTAAATTAATACTTAGAAATCAATGAAATTCGATACATTAAAAACAATTATAGACTATAAAACGCAAATTTTTCGCAAGAAAATATTTTTATAAACACAATTAATCAAAAAATTGATAAATTCAACATTGAAATAATATTAAATTTTAAAAATATAGTTTATATGTACAAAAATAAACAAGGGATATTAAAAAATCAAAAATGTGTTTGATTTTATTAAAAAAACGAACTGCACTCTTTGGCATACCTAGTAAGTGAAGAGGGGGGGATACAGATTTGATCTGAAGCAGCTATAAACAAAATTATCAAAAGCCTCATTTAAACGTTAAAAGTGACTAGTTTCGCTTAAATAAAAGAAACATGCTATAGATAATTTTATAAATAAAACGAATTTTCACATCAAAATTATGTTTATACCGAAATTTAATTACTTAACATCTTTAAAAAATTAATTTAGTAGCCAAATTTGTGTTAAATAAAAAAATTCAAGTTGTTAAAGAACAAAAAATTCACGAATTTTTGATATTTTTACAAATAAAATCAATTTGCACTTCAAAACATTCCGAAATTTTATAACTTAACATATTTAAAAACGTTAATTTTGTAGCCAAATTTGTTATAAATAAAAAAATTGAAGTTGTTAAAGACAAAAAATGTGCGAATTTTTGATATTTTTACAAATAAAACCATTTTTCACCTCAAAATATTGTTAAAACAGAATAAGTACTACTTGGTATTATCAAAAATACCTAATATACAGTAATCCTGTACTTATAATTTGTTATAAATAAAAAATTTCAACTCACTATTGAATCAAAAAGGGCCATATTTAGATATTTGTACAAATAAAATCAATTTTCACCTCAAAACACTGTTCAGACCAAAATTTTATTACTTAACATCCGTAAAAACGTAAATTTTGTAGCCAAATTTGTTATAAATAAAAAATTTCAAGCTGTTAAACGACAAAAAATGCGCGAATTTTTGATATTTTTACAAATAAAACCAATTTTCACCTCAAAATATTGTTAAAACTGAATAATTATTACAAAAAATGATAATTTTGTAGCCACAAGTTGTTATAAATAAAAAATTTCAAGTGGTTAATGAACCGAGATAGGAGATTTTTAAATATATTTACAAATAAAACCAATTTTCACCTCAAAATATTGTTGAAACCTTTAAAATATTGTGTTTTAAATATTCCAAAATAATTAGCACACGCGGTAAAGCATTTTATACAATAAATTTTATCTTGGGAGGCAAACAACATACTTAGGATTAATAATAGAAGATTTTTTTTTTCGTTTAATTAAAAGCGTGCATAACAAACCATTGTCTTGCCTAAAAAAATAAATAAAACACACTTAAAATACGGTATTAACACAAAATATTATTATTTCCAACATCTAAGTAACAATTAGTGTAAATAACGGTATAATTTATATTTAAAATACCGGTTTTAAGTAAAAAAATAACCAAATTCCAAGTACAATAGAATGTTAGCGGGAATCACAAAATGGAGTTTAAAACTACAAACATTGTATTAAATACTTTGTATATAGTTTAAGATTATTGTATATTTGTTAAAATATTATAACTTACGTCTTATTTTTGGTTTAAATAACACAAAATCACATACACAACTAAACTGTCTGTAGCGTCCTTTCTAGTGACATACGATTATTGCCAACTTAAAGATAGTTAAAAACAGTTAAAAGCTAAAGTTACTATAGTGCGTTCGAAGGTGAGTTTGCAGTACAGGGCATATGGAGTAGTTCTTTTTCATACTCTCTAATGGGTTTACAGAATGACGCTATCCTTTTCTTGCTAGTCGACGTTGCCAGCTCTAAAACGCGCTGATCTGTGAAGACGCAGTATTCTACAAATGGCCATTTGTTTTTGTTGACTGTTATTTTGAGTTTCATAAGAGTTGATTTTTGTAAATCATACGAGTTTTTCATATTATTATAATTGACACATTTGACACTTTTACAACATTTGGCAACACCGCTCCCATTTGCCATAAGAGCTATACTGCAAACTCACCTTCGAACGCACTATATAACACAATTTTAACACTAAATTCTGCATTATTACCGTTATTTATGACAAATTTAATATTTTAAAATAAACAAATATACAATTTATTATTTGATTACTTTGAAAAATTATCTTTAAATTTATTTATTTACGTCATATATTGGTATCAAAATGGCGGTTAATTTAAATTGAATTTTATGTTTTTGAGAAATTAAAACTGAGTTTTAAATACGTTTTAAGGGTTTTAAATTAAATAAAAAAACTAGTTTTATTTTAAAAAACTTTGGTTTAACATATGTTTATTATATACAATACTGAAAAAATTACATAGCAATTTTAACTTTAAAAATATTTTTACACAATTTGGTGAGTCCTATTTCTATGACGCGTTTATACAGTCTGTTTCAAACGGTTAGGCGGAACTAAATGGGAATTTCATTCTTTTAGGTTGTCACGAAAAGGGACCTTGCTTGGGTTATTTCATTTTTCACGTTGGAATGTCAAAATTTAAAATTCCAACAATGAAACCATGGAAACGAATGACATATGTCAAAATTAAATTATTTTTCTTACATATTTTAATGACAAAAAAATAAATAAATGGGATATTTGTATTAAGAATGACACAAAAAATCAAAATATAAAGAAAATTACATTTTAAAATGATTTTAACCTTAACCAAAAAATGTTTGTTGTAAGTATGATTTACAAAGCTTAAACAAAACGGCTGAAAAGCATGATTTAAACGATGAAAGTAACTAGATTGCAAAATCTAGTTCCGCCTAACCGTTTGGAACAGACTTTACACCTCTTTTTCCCCCGAGATACGAATTTTCGAACTCATTGAAAGGCAATTATATTTGGGTTACATTATTCGGCCCCTCAAAATAAGGTTTATTAATAGCTTGAATTTTAAGAACGACAAAAAAAAAGAATACACGACAAATTAATCCAGTAACGACAAAATATGTAGTTAAACGACTGGTTATGAAGTTGAACGACAGAAAATGCAAATGAACGACAGAAAATGCAAATGAACGACAGAATATGTAGTTGAACGACACAAAATGAGCCATCTATGAACCCGTCTAGATACTAACGTCATACGGAAAGAAAGGTTTTATTGCCTGTCGTGTTGAGAAATTCAAAGAAATGA
The DNA here is from genome assembly GCA_963971575.1 of Liopterus haemorrhoidalis. NCBI lineage: Eukaryota > Metazoa > Arthropoda > Insecta > Coleoptera > Dytiscidae > Liopterus > Liopterus haemorrhoidalis. The sequence goes on from OZ020625.1 coordinate 26,988,376, forward strand.
AAAAAAAAACACTGGCAATATATTTAGTTTAGGTAAAAATGTCGTTTTTTTAATGTCAATCATACAAACATACAACCTAACAAAAAAATATCATGGCCATGTCGGATGAGGAAATATTGTGAATGGATTATATGAACGAGTTCAATTTGTAAATAAAAGGAAATGTGCATTACCTATTAGTTCTAGTGCACCTGGTGCACAATCTTGATTTTGGTGCACAAAATCTACTGATGCATAATTCTCAAAAATCTTAAGCGAATGTTAGATTGGTTTTCAAATTAGTGTTGGTGCACTTTTCTGCTACATATGGTGCACAGTAAATTTCACGTGATTATACTAATCAAATATAACTCCAAATTTGGTGCACCCTTCTCTATTCCAGTGCATATTTTATTTGGTGCACACCAATAATGCACCATATGTAGAATTACCTATAAAAAAAAAATAATTGGTGCACATTTTTTTTTGTGCACACTACTTGTGCACCACTTATTATTGATGAAAAAATTAACAATTTTATTTATAAAAATCGTTTTAAATTTATTTACATGGTGCACTATTTTCAGTTGGTCAGAAAATTTTTTATGGTGCACACCATTTATTATTGGTGTAAAAGTAACATTTTATTTCAAAAAATCGTTTTCTTTTAAATTTATTTACAAAATGCACTATTTTAACTTGGTGCACAAACTCTGTGCACCACCTATTTTTCAACATCTCCCTCTTCAGAATAGTTAATTTTTTTAAAAATTCGTTTTTACTTACCCGACCTTAATATATAAGGGGCAAGTATTGTAATCGCGAAAATTTTGACTGATGACCACGTTTCATGGTCCAGGGAATCCAAAAAACCTATTTTCGAAGTGCCGTCCGTATGTGTGTGTGTCTGTGTGAATACACGATAACTCAAGAACGGTTCAACTTAGAGAATTCGTTCTGGTACCAAAAAATTCTCCTATTAAATGGGAAGAACCCTATTGTTTTTTATGAAGGTCGGTTGACTAGAAATGGGAGTTTACTCGTGTCGATTTTAAGATTTTTGCGAATATTTAGCAACAGAACAATATTTCGAAAAAATTTATTGAACAAAAGTTACTATAAATGCAATAACTAATAACTTTTATTTGAGACGTTTTTTGATAACACGAAAAATTTTGAAATTTTTTGTAAAATTATTTAAAATTTTCATACTTATATGTAACGTTTCCATGGTTATGCATAATTAATTCGTAATTAGTAAACCAAGCCTTGGACAAAAATTTGTATAGAACATAATTTGATGTACAGTCGGTTAGGCGGAACTAAATGGGAATTTCGTTCTTTTAGGTTAGGACCTTGCTTGGGTTATTTCATTTTTCACGTTGGAATACCAAAATTTAAAATTCCAACTATGAAACGATGGAAACGAATGACATATGTCAAAATTAAATTATTTTTTTTAAATATTTTAATGACAAAAAAATAAAAAAATGGGAAATTTGTATTAAGAATGACACAGACAATCAAAATATAAAGAAAATGACATTTTAAAATGATATTAACCTTAACCAAAAAATGTTTATTGTAAGTATGATTTACAAAGCTTAAAACGGCCGAAAAGCACGATTTAAACGACGAAAGTAACTAGATTGCAAAATCTAGTTCCGCTTAACCATTTGGTACAGACTTTATTTTTAAAGATTTATCTAAATATTTAAAAAAAAAAAATTTAAATAATTTTTTTTTTTTTTTTATGGGAGGGCAAGTCTATCGGAGGTTTCCCTTCGCCACTGGTTTAAATTTCTTTACATGGTGCACTATTTTAATTTGGTGCACAACCCTTTGGCACCACCTATTTTTCAACATCTTCCTCTTCAAAATCCTCAGTAATATTTTTTAAATCCTTTTTTAAAATTTATTTACATGATAACTATTTTCACTTGGTGCACAACCTCTGTGCACCACCTATTTTTCAACATCTCCCTCTTAAAAATCCCCAGTAATTTTTTTAAAATCGTTTTTTTAACTTCATTTACATGGTTTCTATTTTCACTTGGTGCACCACTCCTGTGCACCAACTATTTTTCAACATCTTCCTCTTAAAAATCCTCAGAATTTTTTTTTAAATGATTTTTAAAGTTATTTATACAATACACTATTTTCACTTGGTGCACCACCCTTATGCACCACCTATTTTTCAACATCTTCTTAAAAACCCTCCGTAATTTTTTTTAAATCGTTATTAAAATTTATTTATACAATGCACTATTTTCACTTGGTGCACAACCCTTGTGCACCACTTATTTTTCAACATCCCCCTCCTCAAAATCCTCATCGTATACATTTTCCAACTTATAAGTTTTATATTCCGGACTTTTTCCAGTTTTCCGAAGACTACGATTCAAAACAAAAACTTCACCCGGATCTTGCATTCTACTTGATTGTCCAATAGGTACTCGAATAATATTTCTACCGGTAAATTTAATCTCCGGTTTAACTTTCTGCGCACCAAGTATCGTAGCGTGCATAGGTTTTGGTACGGTATTAGTTTTAAGTTCGGTTTCCAAATCCACAAACTCAAGCGACGAACATGTATCAATTTTCTTCGGTGAGATTGTTACTATTTCGTCTGATTTCTTTTGACTTGAAATTAAAACTTGTCTTTTATCGTCAGCTTCTTGAAGTTGGTTCTGATTTATTATTATTCTAGCGTACTTCTGTCCTCCTTGTCTGACAGTATTTGCAGGTCTTTTAAGAATATTTTGTTGACTGGTTGGTACCAATGATTGTTTATTTATCACAACGTATTTTGAGTTTTGTTTTCGCACTATGGGTTCTTCGATATTTTGCTGCAATAAGTTACTATCATTATCTGCGAAGATGATGGGTAAATCTAGAATATCTGCGGTTGTTAAGTTAGTAGGTGGAGCTAGATTCGCAACAGGTCTGGGTTTAGCAGTGGTTATCTGACGACGGGTCGATACCAGCTTGGTTATACCTATAAAAAAAAAAATTATATGTATAGTCGGATTGCTGATAGGTGACTGTTCGTTACTACAAGTACCGATATACAATACTATATGTTTTCTCTGTCTATATCATTATAATTATTTGCATACCCACAGTAACGTATAGTGACGCAAGTTCACAACTAACCTTCCAAATTATTTTAATAAAAAACAAAGCATTAGAAAGAAACGGCATGATTCGTAGATATCTTTACTAATTAGAGCGCGAAAATAAATTTACAGCAGTACTCAAACAAACAAAATTATTAATTTTAAGGTAATAATTATAAATAAGGAAAAACTTATACTCATACGTAAATTTTGGATTATAATTTGTTGTTTAATTAAATTAAATTTTTGTTTCCCGTAAGTACAAAGTAATAAAATATTAAGTAAAAATATATTTATTCATATAATATATTGCTACAAGTTGTATTTAAATGTTTATTTTTATTTTTTAAAAATGAGTCACTGTAATGCATGATATCGTCGTCATCTGAACTATCGCTGTCATTTCTTGTATTTATTATTATTGGATTAATATCATCAACAATCCTTTCCCTTTCCCACCATTCATTTATTAAATTTTCGATTTTTTTAACAGATTTTGCCCAAGTTTCACTACTAATTTGATCACAGGCTACTTGCCACATTTTCAAAACTTCGTTATCACTATATCTGTTTTGACCAATATGTCTATCATAATATTTTTTTGTTATACCCCAAATTAGTTCAATGGGGTTAAACTGGCAGTGATAAGGAGGTAATCTTAGTACTTCATGACCATACGTTTGTACCAATGTATCAATAAAATAAACTGGTTCAGATTTTAATTTCCTTCGTTTTCTCGTGATTTTGTTAGTGAGAAGTTCAGATTTATTACATTTTATAATTCTACGAATTGTTGATTCCGAAATCTTTAAGGCATCTGCTACTCTTTGACGGAAACAAGATAGGAATCAAGAAAATTTGATCCATTTTGAAGTTTGGGCAAAAGTTTTGGAATTATAGGCAAAAAACTGACCCGAATCGGATCTAACTCAAAAACTAAGAAAGCATGAATTTTTTAAACATTTTTTTCATAATCCTCACCCCGAAATTAGCTTAAAACTATATTTTGGCTAAAATCGGAGTCGAAAAAATTTTTGGCGAAAATTTGTAAATTGGAGGGGAAATTATTAGTTTTTTTTTTTTTTAGTAAAATTGGTATATTTATTCATCTTTAGCCTTAGATAACAAATATATGGTCATTTTTGAGTTATGGTCTAATATTTTGACATTTGCGGTAAAAAAAGTAAAAACAAAGACAAAAAATCAGCTGTGGCCACCACAGGACCGACCGCCATCATAAAGTACTTATATAAATTACATTCTAGCAGCAGAGTAGAAATAACTTGACCTAATATTTTCTAACAGAGATATTATTTATCATGACCATGGAAATGTTACATATAAATATGAAAAAATTGAGACTTCGAAAATTCGAAAAATTTTACAGAAATTATTTGAAATTTTTCGTTTTATCAAAAAACGTCTCAAATAAAAGTTATTAGTTATTGCTTTTATAGCAACTTTTGTTTAATAAATTTTTTCGACATATTTTTCTGTTTTGAAATATTCGCAAAAATCTTAAAATCGACACAAGTAAACTCCCATTTTTAGTCAACCGATTTTTACCAAAAATTGATCAACTTGTGCCATTGATGGCAGAAGCTTAAATATGAAGTTTCATAAAAATCCTTTCAGCCGAATTTGCTCTGCACGTGTACACAGACAGACGGACAGACGGACGGACAGACAGACAGACGGACGGACAGACGGACAGACAGACCGACAGACATCATGCTAAAAATAGTCAAAACGTTATGTAGGGACCTCAATTCGTGGAGATCCATTGAAATCTCGAAACGTCAAAATCGGTATGATCACAATACCTCCCTTATATATGTTGGCGGTCGGTAAAAAGCTCAGAGTCGATGAAAACAAATATTACCTGGACTATGCGGCATGGACTTCTGTATCTGTATCTGTCTATTTTGGACTAATGGAACAACCATTGGTTGATTTGGACTTATGGACTTGACGCTCTGTAGTACATTTGGATTGTTGGTATTCCTGATACATTTAGTACCATCTGCCAGGACTACAATGTTGCTTAGACCCGTAGATTTGGCAACACTGTTCACTAGAGTCACTTTAGAAAGATCGACAGTTCGTCCACCAGTAGATAGAACTTTCATTCCTGTTGATGTTTGTATATTATCTAAGACTACAAAGGCATAAATTAATTACAAAATTAAAAATCAATATTAAAATCTATTTTTTATAAATATGTAACTTATGGTGCGATTCTAATAAAATTTAATAATAAGTTCCCAACAGGTAAGTGTCATGTAGTAGTTTTGCTCCACGACAACGCTAAGTCACATGTCTTTCTATTTATTAGTACATATTTTTCGTGTGAAGTCTGTTCTACATTATATTTTTCTCTTAAACATTACAGATTTTTTGGGTAGTATTTACGTAAAAAGTATAATGTGAAAACACAATACTTTCTTCAAACTTTCAATGCTATCCGACATACTACCCAGCTTTTCAAACTAGATTCAGTCTGGCTTTTGTTTGACGTACCAATACTTTGTCAGGCATACCAACTTTACATTTATTTTTATGCTGTATTGTTTTATTTTTTCTGACATCTATAATATAATAGGCCAACGTGTGTCCCTGTGCCCCAACGAGATTCCGAAATGTAACGAAATATTCCGAAGTATAACGAGAAACTCTAGACACTCATATATCCTTTGACCGATATGAACAATATTTTGTAGATTTATTCTCTAAGAATCTACAAATATAATTACATATATGAATGTATAGGGTTTCGTAGGCATAAACAAGAGACTCTAGACACTCCTATATGCTTTGACCGATATGAACAATATTTTGTAGATTTATTCTCTAAGAATCTACAAATATAATTACATATATGAATGTATAGGGTTTCGTAAGCATAAACAAGAGTTTCTAGATACTCCTATATCCTTTGACCGATATGAACAATATTTTGCCGATTTATTCTCTAAGAATCTACGAATATAATTACACACATAAAAGTCTAAGGTTTCGTAGGCATAAACAAGAGTTTCTAAATACTTTGACCGATATGAACAATATTTTGCCGATTTATTCTCTAAGAATCTAAGAATATAATTACATACATAAATGTCTAGGGTTCTTATTCTCTGAAAAACTGTGAATAAAATTACAAATAGAAATTTCTAGGGTTTCGTAGGCATAAACAAGAGTTTCTAGATACTTTGACCGATATGAACAATATTTTGCAGATATATTCTCTAAGAATCTACGAATATAATTACATACATAAATGTCTAGGGTTTTTATTCTCTGAAAAGCTGTGAATAAAATTACATATAGAAATTTCTAGGGTTTCGTAGGCATAAACATGAAACTCTAGACACTGCTATATCACTTGACCGATACGAACAATATTTTGCAGATTTATACTCTAAGAATCTACGCATATAATTACATACATAAATGTCTAGGGTTCTTATTCTCTGAAAAACTGTGAATAAAATTACAAATAGAAATTTCTAGGGTTTCGTAGGCATAAACAAGAGTTTCTAAATACTTTGACCGATATGAATAATATTTTGCAGATATATTCTCTAAGAATCTACGAATATAATTACATACATAAATGTCTAGGGTTCTTATTCTCTGAAAAACTGTGAATAAAATTACAAATAGAAATTTCTAGGGTTTCGTAGGCTCAAACAAGAAACTCTAGACACAGCTATATCACTTGACCGATACGAACAATATTTTGCAGATTTATTCTACAAATATAATTACATACAAAAATGTCTAGGGTTTCGTACGCATAAATAAATATAAATGAAATGCACTGAGTAAAAATAAATCGTTTCCCATCTTAAAAAGTTTATGAATAAAAAATTTGGAATAATACTTATAATTTGTCCAGTTTTTTATAATGGGCGAAGATTGATTCAGTTTGAATTGAAGTACGGCGTATGGCTAGAGAAATAAGTCAGAGGTGTCGAGCAAGTTCCACATTAAGATAATGATGTGTTTGTAATAAAATTTTCAATTTATTGATGATATTTGAACACTTTATAAACATCAATAAATTGAAGGTCAACTTTTTCAATTCAATAATCAATGAACTGAACCATGTAAAATTATTATTATTTAATTTATTTTATATAGGCCTATTTCTGCAACGAGGCTAATCGCCGATGCCAAGGGGCGAGCTCCTACACCTGGATGAGGGGTAAATGATTGTGAAAATGGGAGTAATGTTATAATATTATTCTCGCCCGAATAATATACCGACGGGGAATCGAATCATCAACCTCACAATTCAGACTGTTTTAATCAGTCAGAACTGCAGGATTTAACGAGCACGGCCACGTTGGCTGAACCATGTAGAACCCATTTTAATTACTTATCTAAAGACATAGTCGCGAGACATTCACTTTAAAATTTATTTTTATAATTGTTTTTGTTATAATAGGGGATACGCATAAAATTTGTATTTCCTTAAAACTACATTATTTTGATATGTTAATGTTAGTTATGTCACCTAACAAAACAAAAATTACATTTTAATTAATATTATAGCCAAATTTTTGAATTAAAATATTGTAAATTTGAAATAAGCCGACCACGGAGCGAAGGTTGCCGAGTAAAACGACTGAGTATGACGTCAAACGATAGGGGTTTCACATCACAGATACAGCTACAACATAATCTTTACACGTGTGTGTATTGTATTGTTCGAGAGTTTTGTATTTGTTTTTAAGCAATTTTTCACGCATTTATTATTAAAATGGCAGATAAAGATTTTGTTAGGGCTCAGAGTGATAATTTACCCAACATTGATGCATTTATGCTCATGGAATATATGAAAAATAATGAATGCTACAGTGCTGAGGAAATACGTGGTGTCAAAGTAATTTTTATTTTATATTCTATAACTTTATGTAAACAAACGCTGCAACTCTGTAAAATGTAAATATTTATGTAATTTAGATGTCAGAATTTTACTACATTGTTTACATGAAGTTACAAAACGTTAGAGGCATAATTGAAATACTGCAATATAAGTTATCTATTTTAATATAAAATTTAATTCGGTAAACATGTATAAATTGTTTTTATAGAATTAAACTTTATTTTAACTAAAATCACTCTAACTTTACATAACCTATGAAAGTTATACAAACAAATAAGTTCACAACAGACTATGTACGCCGGTAAGCTAGTAGTGTCATACGTCAGTTAGAAGGGGTATGACGTCACACGTCGTTTTCGCGCGCTACATACATTTATGATTTTTTTAAGCCTTCAAATTACAAAAAAAATAAATAAAAACTGTTTTTTATGTTTATATTTAACAAGAGGAATATAATAAAAAATAAAAAAAAAATCATGCCTATCCCCTATGACTCTTTGTTTCAGAAACGTACCCGACCCCTGCCATAATACAACCCAGAATAAGTAGAATCGCACCATTACATACTAAAAAATAGATATGATCAGATACGCATGCTACCTTTGATGGTAGAATTCCCTGTTGACGTACTGATAGTTCGCATACTTGTCGAAGCAGTTGAATCTTTTTGTAATAAATTCGACAAAGTATTCCCTTGAAAAGACCGACTAGATATAACAGTCATCGGAGGGATAGTAGTAGCAGCTAGAATTATATAACGTTACTAATGTTACACCATTTTAATCCACATCCCCAAATTATTTTAGTTAGTTACAAAACAAAGTGGTACACAATAGACCATATTAGTAACTACGTCACAAAATGGGATTCAGTGCTGCCGTCTCGTGGTTGGATTCCTTTTATTTGAATTTAGCATGTTGTTTTTTTGTTAAATTGTATTTTGGAAATATAAATTAAGTTTTCAAAGTAAGAGAGTGCTTCACATCAAAACTACAAGTCAATATTTATTTATTAAAATTCTTATTTTATACATTATAATTTAATATGTCATTATTTTTGCAAAACAATATTATTTTGCAGATTAATTTTGATAAATTTACGTTAATAATCGTTATTATGGCAAGTAACATAGCAATTAGTGTGTGTGCCATATCTAAATGGTTTAAAGGAATAATATGTTGTTTTTAATTATCCATTATTGTTTTTCATTTTCATCTGTCAAAAAACGAAAAAATTTGCAATTAATAATGTAGATGTAATTGTTACAATTTGTAGCAAAAAAATACACGAATATGCATTCTAAAACAAAATATTAATGATTACTTAGTGTTAATTAAATAAATACTAAAGATATTCCGATTTTCATATTATTTAAAAACGTAACCTATAAATATATCTTCGAATCCTTATTTATATATTTATAAAATCATTATTCTATAATATAAAGTATCTGGACTGTATATATTAGTATATATTTATCAAAAATACATATTTTATGCTCCAAAATTGAAAATATTTATAAAATTAAGGTAACAAAAGTAATGTCCCGTGTATTTTAAACTTCAAAAGGACTCAGCTCTCAGATGGCAGCACATGTATGTGACGACACACTAATATGGTCTATTAAGTTATTATGAGAAAAAGACGATATTTGTACAGAAAAACAGCTGACAGAAGATCTAGAATTAGTATACAAGATATCTGAAAAGACCTGTGACGTAAAAGAGCAAGATAGGGGTGTGAATGAAGTAAAAAATCCCAAATGACAATGCACAAAAAATTAAGTAAGTTGGGAAAAATATTTTGATGAATTAAGCTGCGTTCAGAGCTTTTAAATTAGTCGACTGTAGACTATGACTTGTGCACTTTTGATTGTCACTACAAGTTTGTCATATGGTAACGCGAGCAATAGTTCAGAGGTCTAAATTTAATACGTTATACGTTATCGATTGTAGACAGTTTTCCAAACTTAAGGATTCCACACACCAAAGCGGCCGCGGTGGAGGCCGCGGTGGCGATAATGCAGTGGCCTAACGCAACCTATACAATACAATAAGACCACGCACATACAAGCGTTCCGTTATCTGAGAACGCCACCGACTGCAGCGTTCAGTCTAGCGATCACCAAACACTGGCGGCCAAACTCGACAAGTTGCGTTAGGCCGCGCGATATTCATTGTTTATATACCACAGAGTGAATATATTTAAGAAAATAATGTCGAAAATAGATAATTTAACAGAAAAAATCATAGATCAGTAAAGGATCATTTAATTTTGTATGACTTAGCACATCCTGATTACAAGAATATTAGGAAAACAAATAAAGTGTGGGACGAAATAGGAAAAATTTTGAAAATTGATAGTAAAGTCTGTTCCAAACGATTAGGCGGAACTAGATTTTGCAATCTAGTTACTTTCATCGTTTAAATAATGCTTTTCAGCCGTTTTGTTTAAGCTTTGTAAATCATACTTGCAACAAACATTTTTTGGTTAAGGTTAATATCATTTTAAAATGTCATTTTCTTTATATTTTGATTTTTTGTGTCATTATTAATACAAATATCCCATTTATTTATTTTTTTGTCATTAAAATATGTAAGAAAATTAATTTAAGTTTGACATATGTCATTCGTTTCCATGGTTTCATTGTTGGAATTTTAAATTTTGATATTCCAACGTAAAAAATGAAATAACCCAAGCAAGGTCCCTTTTCGTGACAACCTAAAAGAACGAAATTCCCATTTAGTTCCGCCTAACCGTTTGAAACAGACTGTAAGTAGATTATTATTTTTCCTCTACATACAATTAATTATTCTATTGTATTCTCGCAATCAATATTATCATACAACTATATACTGTGATTCACTAACTGATCGCTACCGCTACCGCCACTCCCACCGCTTTAGTGTGAGGAGACCTGATCGCTAGTCGTATCGCTACCGTGGCCGCTTTGGTGTGTGGAATCCTTTAAGCCGCATTCAGAGCTCTTAAATCAATAGACTATTGTCTATATCTTGTACTCTACTGATTGTCACTACAAGTTTTTCATATGGTAAGACGTGCAACCGTTCAGACCTTTAAATTTAAAACGTTGTTTTTTGTCGATTGTGGATTATTTTCTAAACTTATAACTATAGGACGTTCATTTTCGAAACAACACAATGAGTCATCAAATCAACGCGAATTTCATCTATTTTACCAGTGGCGGTCCGAAACACAAACAAGATACCAAACAGCTGACTAATAAGATAATAAGTCATACACCACGACACTGCTTTGCGTGCGCGCAGACGCAGTAAGCTCTCAGTCAAAAACACGTTTCTGCGCAGTGTGTTGCTTCGAAAATGAGCGGCCTATAGTGAGTTGTTTTAATGAGACAGACATATAAACACATTGGCTATCTCAGTCTACATCATAGAGAACGTTTACATTGTATGCCTTTACATAACAAAATGTCATCGCACCGATTACAACAAATCTCGCCCAAAATTACACAGACGAACAGTAAATATGATCAATTTAGGTAATTAGGTTATTTAGTAAAAATATAGGACAGTAGAATTAGGAAAACGATAATAGATAATAAACATTTTACGAAGCCAACGTAGTTGGTTTAACGACTAATTTCCTTAGCTGTAAAGGCTACCTCGAACGTTAAAACAATCTGTTAAACATATTCATAACGTACAGTGCACAGTCAACTAATTTAAAAAGTTCTGAACACAGCTTAAGAAGAGATAGTTAGTATTTCTAGCAGACTACATTAATAGCTATTAGCGCCTATCAACCCAATTTTACAGTCAATTATATTAAGATTCTGTACATATTTTTTAGTACATAAATTTGTGCATAATGACGCAAATTGGTTGATTAATGGATGAACCATTAATTTAACATAAACCTGAAAACATATTCTTACCTGAACTTGTCTGTTGTAGGCTATTAGCGACTTGGTACAACTCATTTCTCACTTCTTGTCTAGCATATGGAAGACCTGTAGAATAAAAAATATTTTAGAGAATTTTCAGTTACTACATTGCAAGGGAGGTTGGTAACATTGGAAACAAAGTGGAACTTACATGGAATAGGACAAGGACAGTGATGGAAATATTTCTTTTTCTTTCCAGAACCTGGAGGACGACCAACTGGAAAGGAATATTCACAAAAATGGATAAGAAAAATAACAAATTATACTTCATGGGAGCGTGTGTGACATCTCAAAACAAGATTTTGTTTTCTACGTTTTATTTAGTTATCAAAATTGTTTATTAGATATACAGAGTGGGAATTTAATGCGTTGTATTGTTAATAATCTTCATCCCAAGCTCTACATGACGCATTTCATCATAAATATAGATACGATTATAATTTGATACTGACAATTGTCTGACATTGACAATTTCTATAGTCTGTTCAAATGTTAGAATGCAGTACAGGACAAATGGAGTAGTTCTTTTTCCTACTCTTTAATGGGTTCTCCCATTATACTGGATATAACGCTATATTTTTCTTTCTGATGATCAAACAGTGAAGAACGACTATCAATATATAAATAAAACGTAGTAAATCAAATAGTTTCGACACCTTAGTATTAATTTTAATAATTTTCTTCATATCTTTCGGAGTCATTCTTACCTGGTCTGGTTATTTTGAGAGGTTGCGGTGAAGGTGGTTCACTCTCCAACGAACTACAGTTCGAGTTGCTTCGAATTCTTTCAATCTTAATTCTTTTATCGTTAGAATATGCTCCAGGTGCATACATCTGTCGACTTGGATACGGTGACAATAATACACTGCCTACAAACTCACCAATTTCATCCTAGAAAATTTAGAAAAACAAAATAAAAAATTAAATTACATTAACGAAGCTATTGGGCTCAACAGCGCTATGAAGTGAAGCCAAGCGGACAAAATCTGGACTCATGAGAGGAGTTACTGTTTATTGTTTACATGTGATTATCTTGTGTTGTTTGTATTGCTTTTAAACCGTATTGCAATTTGTTTGTAATATTAATTTTTGTTAAATATTATTATTATTTTTTTATATTATTTTGTGTTATAGGGAAATAAATTTAAGATCGTAGCGCCGCGGTGTTGAATTTTGGAACGTAGGTAGAGGGTACTTAATGTTATTGTTACATAGCTGTGAAAGTGAAATTATAGGAATAAATATGTTTTACAATATTTTGTGAACCTGTTTTACTATTTTATCAACAAGTAAAGTTTTATAAATACAGTCTGTTTCAAACGCTTAGGCGGAACTAAATGGGAATTTCGTTCTTTTAGGTTGTCACGACAAGGGACCTTGCTTGGGTTATTTCATTTTTCATGTTGGAATGTCAAAATTTAAAATTACAACAATGAAACCATGGAAACGAAAGACCTATGTCAAAATTAAATTATTTTTTTTTATATATTTTAATGACAAAAAAATAAATAAATGGGAAATTTGTATTTAAGAACAGACTGTACAGTCTGTTCCAAACGGTTAAGCGGAACTAGATTTTGCAATCTAGTTACTTTCATCGTTTAAATCGTGCCTTTCGGCTGTTTTGTTTAAGCTTTGTAAATCATACTTACAATAAACATTTTTTAGTTAAGGTTAATATCATTTTAAAATGTAATTTTCTTTATATTTTGATTTTTTGTGTCATTCTTAATACAAATTTCCCATTTATTTATTTTTTTGTCATTAAAATATCTAAAAAAAATATTTAATTTTGACATATGGTCATTCGTTACCATGGTTTCATTGTTGGAATTTTAAATTTTGACATCCCAAGGTGAAAAATGAAATAACCCAAGCAAGGTCCCTTCTCGTGACAACTTAAAAGAACTAAATTCCCATTTAGTTCCGCTTAACCGTTTGGAACAGACTGTAAGTCATTTTCCGAAAACATAATTTGATCAAAATTCCTGTTGTACTATTCCGGTTCACGTCAATGTACATTACTTAGAATTTTTCCAGATTTTTAGTTTAAACCATATGGGCTACAGGGTGTAGGACAAATTTTTTTTTGCACAATTTTGGTAAAAATCGCGTCAAAATAATTTATTTTATAAAAATAAAATTTTGATCGTTAATCTTAATAAGGGCTTTCATTTGATACCCTACTCAGAATTAAAAAAATATATATTTCTTTTCGATGAGCACATATTTGTTTATATTTTTAAGGGGATATGTTTTTTAGATGTTTTAGTATTTTTCCTATGTACGGGTCAAAAAGTTGTATAAGCATGCCAAATTTCAACTCTCTAGATTTAGCCGTTTGGCTACAATTTTTACCGAACAGACAGACAGACAAACGACAAAATGACGGTATAGTAAAGGAGAATTTACTTGACAGATTGATCGATTGAGAACTGATAAAGAAATATAAAGTCTGTTCCAAACGGTTAGGCGGAACTAGATTTTGCAATCTAGTTACTTTCATCGTTTAAATCATGCTTTTCAGCCGTTTTGTTTAAGCTTTGTAAATCATACTTGCAACAAACATTTTTTGGTTAAGGTTAATATCATTTTAAAATGTCATTTTCTTTATATTTTGATTTTTTGTGTCATTCTTAATACAAATTTCCCATTTATTTATTTTTTTGTCATTAAAATATCTAAAAAAATTATTTAATTTTGACATATGTCATTCGTTTCCATGGTTTCATTGTTGGAATTTTAAATTTTGACATTCCAACGTGAAAAATGAAATAACCCAAGCAAGGTCCCTTTTCGTGACAACTAAAAGAACGAAATTCCCATTTAGTTCCGCCTAACCGTTTGAAACAGACTGTATATCTATTTCACACAGTTTTATGTAAGTTGTCAAGAACGTATTTCTGCTTCTTACTGTAACGTACGTTCATAGTTTTTGTCTTTTTTTGTTACATTATAATATGGTAACTTCAACGTATGTCCCTTTGTATAACGCGTGGGCATTCAGCTCCCTCCACTAGATGGAAGACAGGCGTGTCAAGTGAAACAATTGTATCTCTTTCTCTATTTCTAGCTTTGTCTTTGAACAAATGATATGGCTCTATTCAAAAATGGAATTTTTATTGCTATACTTCATCTGTCAACTAAAGTCTCCTTTACTACAGTACGCTCCTTTTGACAGTGAGAAAGTAACTGTCGACAAACACTTTGGTCATATTTTTTCACTGTCAGTCTAACAGAATCGAGCAAATGACTGAATACATTTAATAAAATACTCGGCACTCACCAAAATACAGCGATCCACGATACTTTGAGTGATTCCTTCACTCCTCTTTTTACTTTTACACATTCGTAAATAATCGTCAGCTGATCCTACCACAACTAAACCAGTCTCTACTCTCATCCTTTCTCGCAAATCTTCCATATCTTCCCGCCTGAAAAGAAAGAAAAACAACCACAATTAACAATAGAACAAAAAGGTACCAATCAGGATTTCCAAAGACTTTATTTCAACCACAAAAACATAGATTTCATACTTACGAAGTTCTATGACTGTTTTGTCCAACAACAAACAAAACTGGACATTGCATATCCAGGAGAATATCATCCGGTTCCCCTCGTTTTCCCTCAGCTGTTAAAAGTGGGAAGCCCATACATACAACGCATAGGACATGCTCCATTTCAGCGACTTGACAACAGAGGGCAGCACCAGTATTAAAACCAACCAAAACAATAGGTCTAGAAGGACAATCTGTACGTACTTCTTGAATTTTTGAACGCAAAGATCCAAGCATTGTGTCTGCACAGGTTGTCATATTTGTTGTACGACCTGCTGTAAAATAAAATAATGTTAGATATATAACACAGGTCAACAAAAAAAAAATAATAATTTTTGTGTCTTTATTTTAATGACTATTTTCTGATTCTTTTTATCGAAAAATAACTAAAACCTTCGTTTGTTTTTGAAAAACTTTGCTTTTGTACATTTTACAACGATCAATATATATTTATTTCTTTTTATGACCATATATGGAGAAGCGCGTTATATTAAGTAAGGGTGGGGACGAGCGGGTGGAAAGCATGTGACATTTCACTTACGTGGTTCATAGTCGGTATGCGCATGCGCATTGCATCGATACAACGTATTTTGTGTGGCGGCAGATCCAAAAATGGCGTCAAAAAGTTGTAAACACGCGGTAGACTCATCCTGCTACATTTGCGGCGAATTTATCAAAACAAGAGAATGGTTGGATTTCTGATGTCAATGCATCCCATCAGAAATCCAACCATCTTAAAATCCCCTATCACTGGTCAGGTATACTCATCATACTTTGAGCTCTCAAGCATCATTTTCACACTTTCGTAATTTTCTTTGAGCATTACGGAATGAGCCAAAGGAAGAGATGGATATTTATTTCCATTGTGAAGAAGGACAGCTTTTAAACTTTTTGTAGAACTGTCTATGGAAAGACGTCAGTCAGAAGGAATGCATGAGATTCCGACCGCCTTGCATAGGCGGTTAAACTAAATATCCTTGCTACCTTTATTTATGTCGGACCACAAATAAACAAAATAATGGCCAGTGACGAATTTTCACAGATACTCAATACTCATGAAAGGAAAGCCAGAAAGCAGTGGTTCATGGTTTTGTCGGAAACAACAGAGCAGACAATTAAAAAGAGCTTATTGCAACTATGCTTGATATCTTTAAGAATGTCCCTTAACGTGCATATGTTACATGCATATTTGGACCAATTTAAAGATAACATGGGAGCCTATTCGGAAGAACAATGTGAACGTTTTCATCAAGACTTGATGGACTTTGAACTTCGTTATCAGGGGCAATACAATGAGACTATGATGGGGGACTATATTTGGGGGCTAATACGAGAAAGTCCATACAATCACAGAAGAAATACGAAAAATAATCATTTCTAAAGTATTTATATATTCTGTTACAGTAGTTGTTTGTTTCGAATGGTTTTCTTGTAAATAAAACTGATTCAAATTCATAACAAAAGTTTGTATTATTTTTACATACAATAAAGGTCTGAAAAAAAGGGAAATTTTCTTAAAATCCGTAATTTCATTCTGATAGCTACAAAAGCAAACTTTTTCGGGTAAAACTATTTTTTCTATACTTAATAATGTGGAAGAAATAAAAATCAGGGTTAATGTTCCGTATAAGTCCACCAAGTCAAATTAGAACTAGGCTGTATGTTTAGAATAGAATATATGTAAGAGTGAGGAACCAATAGTAATCATTCTTGCATATGTGCTCGGTGTAATCAGACAAAACTTTTGTGCAATTTAGAATCAAGGGAGGACGGTGTCTACACAGGTGTTATTTACATAGTTAGTTCCTGAAACTTGGAAAATGGCTGATAATTATTCCATTTTTTTAAGTAATATGGAGAGTAAGGATATGAAAGAGGTGTTAAGGTGGTGTATGAATGAGGGTCTGATTTTGTCTGAATGTAAATGTCCCAAAAAGTTCCCAGACCCCTGATTTATATAATTGCAATGTGATCTAAATGCTATCCAATTTTTCCCAAATTTAAACCCAAAATGTGATAGCTAAATTTTATCGCGTACAACTTCAAAGAGTTATAAAAAGGATGGATAATTTTATATAAAAAGGTATTTCGTGGCGATTTTCACGGCTCTGGATTTGCCTACTAGTTTTATCATTGTTGGTTTGCATATAGTGAAGATATATAAATGCTTTATACATTTTTAATACATTTACATAATTTGGTATGTATGAATGCGATGAAAAACGGAATGTCCTATTTTAGACATAAAATTGGTAGGTCGGAATATATTGATAATTTGAGGATTCTCTATTTTAATACAGGTAGTTTTTTCAACATATGTATACTATAAATCTCATTAAAACTATTTAAATATGACTTGAAGCGTATAAATACTGAAATTTCGTTATTCAAGTTTTTCTTTAAAAACCTTAATACGAGCTAAATGTTAACAAACACTTATTAAATAATTGCTTGGATTTCAAAACGTATAACTATCAAGTACTTATTTAGATTTCAGAATCGTAAATGTTATATTTTGAAAGAAAGGGGCGGCGCTTCGTCAAGACCAAATCTCATTCCAACTAGCATACACGTTCTGTCTGACGAGTTATGCCTGGTGGACTTATACGGAACATTAACCAAAATCAGATATGCAGAACCCAGACTCAAAATTCCTGTTGACCGGTGTAATTGACAAAGGAGTCCGTGTATTTTCGGTGAAACATTGTTAATATAAAATACATAAATAAATAAAGCACTTGTGTAGTTTCATAAATATAAGTTTAATGTTACTATATACGTATTTCGGCAGTGACGCCATCGATATTAGTTCAAATTAAACTGTTTGTAATTTTAATCTTGGACGGTCACTGTGGGAGACCTACTGTATTTAAAAAAAATTACCAACATTGGCATTAACATTTACTTACCAACATTGGCATTAACAGTAATGACATGTGCCAAAGATGTTAACATATTTGTCCATTTATGAAGTCTTTTTGAAAAACTAGGTCCTATACTAGGCGAAGTAGGTGCAATAATAAATACTGGGTTCCCGGGTAATTTTTTCGGTTTATCCTGTATCAGGCTCGATGCAACTGGATCCCAGGCTCTTTTCAAAAGTGGAAATAAACTTTCATTACTCGTAGCACCAACTCGAGTAGCTGCTGAAGGACCAAATATCATCTTTTCAACAAAAGTCGGTAATTTTGCTTTCAAAGTCTGAAACAGAAATATTATTAAGCATTTGGTCAATAGTTAATATACTGTGGTATACTCTTCGAGAAGAGATGATATCCATTTTAAAATAGTATAGTCGGATTGCTGATAGATGACTGTTCGTTGCTACAAGTATCGATATTCAATACTATATGTTTTCTCTGTCTATATCATTATAATTATTTGCATACCCATAGTAACGTATAGTGACGCAAGTTGAAAACTAACCTTCCAAATTATTTTAATAAAAAACAAAGCATTAGAAAGAAACGGCATGATCCGTAGATATCTTTACTAATTAGAGCACGAAAATAAATTCACAGCAGTACTCAAACAAACAAAATTATTAATTTTAAGGTAATAATTATAAATAAGGAAAAACTTATCCTCATACAATACGTAAATTTTGGATTATAATTTGTTGTTTAATTAAATCAAATTTTTATGTTTCCCCTAAAGTACAAAGTAATAAAATATTAAGTAAAAATATATTTATTCATATAATATATTGCTACAAGTTGTATTTAAATGTTTATTTTTATTTTAAAAAAATTAGTGACTGTAATGCATGATATCGTCGTCATCTGAACTATCGCTGTCATTTTTTGTATTTATTATTATTGGATTAAGATCATCAACAATCCTTTCCCACCATTCATTTATTAAATTTTCGATTTTTTTAACAGATTTAGCCCAAGTTTCACAACTAATTTGATCACAGGCTACTTGCCACATTTTCAAAATTTCGTTATCACTATATCCGTTTTGACCAATATGTCTATCATAATTTTTTGTTATACCCCAAATTAGTTCAATGGGGTTAAACTGGCAGTGATAAGGAGGTAATCTTAGTACTTCATGACCATATGTTTGTACCAATGTATCAATAAAATAAACTGGTTCAGATTTTAATTTCCTTCATTTTCTCGTGATTTTGTTAGTGAGAAGTTCAGATTTATTACATTTTATAATTCTACGAATTGTTGATTACGAAATCTTTAAGGCAGCTGCTACTCTTTGACGGACACAAGATAGAGAAATAAGTGGCCCATTGTTCTCTTTTTCGGAATTAAAATATTCCAGCAGATTTAAAATTAAAGTTTGTGAATTTAATAATTGGCCGCAAGATCTATTAATTAATATTATTAACAGACACTGACAGCTAAGACAAATAACATAAAACATTTTTAAAATCGCTGAAAAATGGTAACTAGATTATTATTTGAATGCACTACTTGATACATACATGTAACAGTCACCTATCAGCAATCCGACTATAGTTTTTATACTGTGGTATACTCTTCGAGAAGAGACGATATGCATTTTAAAATCGATAGTAGTGACAGCGGCTAGTGGATAAAATATTTGAGGGGACACTTTTTGATCAATATTTTGCAGTGTCCAGCCTACGGCCCGCGGGCCGAACCTGGCCCAACAATAAATTTGAAACGGCTCGCATGAAATTTTTACCCTTTCTTTTTTATAGAATCCCCCTCCCCCTTCCTCAAAAGATTTCCGGAATTTCTCCACACCCCCTGTCCTTAATTGATTTTCAGAATTTCTTCCCCACGTTTTCAAATGATTTTTAGAATTTCACCCACCCGTACTCTGTGATTTTTAAATATCTGCCTCCAATCTAACTCAATCTGGCCTGTGAAACATATTTAGAATTCATATACACAATGTATTAAAGTAGAGGGAACACGATTTTTTTCTTTAAATTTCATTTTGCCCGTAGAATTCTTAAATCTACTACTTACTTGTAAAATATCGAAATACGCCCCCAAGTATGGAGTTGTAAGATTATCGATCAAAACATTATGTAGCCATTGAGTCAGTCGAACATCCCATGATATACTGGCCATCAGATTTCTGGTACGTTGGACTGATTTATCAATGATAGTTCTTCGTACAATTGGTTCATTCCAAGTTCCAGAATAAGTAAGGCGGGCAAGTCGATCACTATTCAATATCTTAGCCATTTTTGTGAAAAGATTATTTTGACTCGTTGTCCAGTTCACTCTAAATAAGAAAAATAGAATAAAAATCACTGTTCGTGGAGCCATTTCTGACGGTTTATTAGCTTTGTTTGCGGATAAGTTTCTAATTAGGTACCAACAGTTAAGGAATAAGGTCATTAACAGATTAAATATGCATGTCCGATTTGACACGAGTTAAATATTCTTGTTACTGTGAATGTTAAAATTATCTAACCGATAATATTGTAATCAAGATGTAGTAAATCTAAGTACGAGAACTAAGTTCATTAATTAAATTTAACGAAACTAACAACGCGCTTGTCATGACTTGGAGTTATTGTTGTAATCTACAAACACAATAGGGGATACGCATAAAATTTGTATTTCCTTAAAACTACATTATTTTGATATGTTAATGTTAGTTATGTCACCTAACAAAACAAAAATTACATTTTAATTAATATTATAGCCAAATTTTTGAATTAAAATATTGTAAATTTGAAATAAGCCGACCACGGAGTGAAGGTTGCCGAGTAAAACGACTGAGTATGACGTCAAACGATAGGGGTTTCACATCACAGATACAGCTACAACATAATCTTTACACGTGTGTGTATTGTATTGTTCGAGAGTTTTGTATTTGTTTTTAAGCAATTTTTCACGCATTTATTATTAAAATGGCAGATAAAGATTTTTTTAGGGCTCAGAGTGATAATTTACCCAACATTGATGCATTTATGCTCATGGAATATATGAAAAATAATGAATGCTACAGTGCTGAGGAAATACGTGGTGTCAAAGTAATTTTTATTTTATATTCTATAACTTTATGTAAACAAACGCTGCAACTCTGTAAAATGTAAATATTTATGTAATTTAGATGTCAGAATTTTACTACATTGTTTACATGAAGTTACAAAACGTTAGAGGCATAATTGAAATACTGCAATATAAGTTATCTATTTTAATATAAAATTTAATTCGGTAAACATGTATAAATTGTTTTTATAGAATTAAACTTTATTTTAACTAAAATCACTCTAACTTTACGTAACCTATGAAAGTTATACAAACAAATAAGTTCAGAACAGACTATGTACGCCGGTAAGCTAGTAGTGTCATACGTCAGTTAGAAGGGGTATGACGTCACACGTCGTTTTCGCGCGCTACATACATTTATGATTTTTTTAAGCCTTCAAATTACAAAAAAAAAAAAAAAAATTTTTTTATGTTTATATGCAACAAGAGGAATATAATAAAAAATAAAAAAAAATCATGCTTATCCCCTATTGACTTGCTATGAACAGGTTACGTAATTGTCTGAAAGTTACCGTGAATAACTAAAATCTAACACACCATAAAAGTAACCAAAATAACCAGATCTAGTTTGTTCTTACAAAAGTGAACTGCTTATACCTCCATTACATATGTTGGCGGTCAGTAAAAAAATCAACTTACTTAGAAATAGTATCTTCCCAATCATCATTTCCACTATCAACTCTCGCAAAGGCAGCATGTCTTTCGCATTCCTCCATCAAGTTTTTAGCTTTTTCAACATCATATATAGGCGTAGGAGTAGGCATTACATTAACGATATCGATATTTGAGCTATTTGAATGTAACGGTTGCCCAGTTGCACTCCTTTGTCCTGATTTCCACACAAAAAGACACTTTGTCGGACGTATAAAACTTGTTTCAGGCCTCCAATTCCATGGACGACAGTAAGAGTGATCCATTAAGATCAAATCTGTTTCTTTTTCCTGAAAAAAGAAGTGTTATACTAAACTCAAATAATTTTACAACTAATTTTACACATGCTTGCATTAGTTTTGTTTGAGCAAATATCAAGTGTTGAAACAGATATATTTAAAAAATATCTAGATACAGATACCTAAGAAAAAATATATCTAGATCTGTATCTAGGATACAGAATTATGTAAAATATTTAGATACAGATACATTGTTAAATATATAATTCTGTTAATAAGAGTCAGTAATTTTTAACTACTCGTACACCAAAATGAATAAACGCATACTTCCACAAGTTTTAGACTATTAAAGTAAGTTGCTCAAACAAAGCAATTAAACCAAAGTATTATTACAACATTTTTCAGTGTAATATAATCAAAACTTTACCCCTGTCGATGTCTGAAAGTACGTAATAAGTTTGGTACCGCCTTCATCTGTTTCGGAGGGACTATTTTGTGTATTTGGTGTTGTAATTGTTGAAGTAGATGGTACAGTTGTTGTGGACTATAAAATTAAGACAAACATTCACAAAACACACTCAATATTACAGATTTTCATAAAAAAATTTCACACAATTATAACCTATACTTACTGTAAAGACACTATGTGATATTGGAGTACTGAGTAACATTTTGACGAGACTTTCTTTTGGTTTATATAATTCTGTCATTGTTTAATCACTGGATTTATATTATTTATTTACAAAATATCATAAACAACGTAATACAACAATTATTTGTTGCCAACTGAAATACGTAAAAATGACGTTTTTACTACCAACCTAAAAATTAACAAAAATAAAGATTAAAAATTGTATTTGAAGCTATTTTTATGACAAATGAGAAAACAGTAATGTTATTTTTTTTATATAAATATGTAGTTTATTGCAAAATCGAAATAGATCTTGCCTTTAACAGGTTGCATTTTAACGCAGTGGCGGTGCCAGCCCCTCGATTAGGGGGCTAGTTCCCCCATGGAGAAGGAAAGTTCCCCCTAAAAATTGCTCTTAACCCCAGCTGCCCCATCCCCCTTTAGATATGCTTGGAGAGAATTTAAAATTTTAGATAAAATTAAGTGTCCGGTTCAGTTTTGGGAATATTTCAAACTGTGAAAGATGGAAGCATAAGGTCAAAGAGACGCTTACGGCCTGCTTTCATGTTTTCAAAATTCAAAACCATCATATTTTTATTAATATTTATAACGATAAAAAAAAAAATGGTGCCCCCTAAAATATTTCCTGGCGCCCCCAGATTTTAAATGCTAGCGTCACAACTACTTTTCTGAAGTATTTACAGGTTATGAAAAACTAACAAAAAAAAAAAAAAAATTACAGCTAATTTTTATCTGTCCAATAGGATATTTTTTATTCTAAAAAGAACTGTCATGTAATTGTAAATGAACAAATTGCGTTATACAGTCTGTTCCAAACGGTTAAGCGGAACTAGATTTTGCAATCTAGGTACTTTCATCGTGTAAATCGTGCCTTTCGGCCGTTTTGTTTAAGCTTTTTAAATCATACTTACAATAAACATTTTTTGGTTAATATCATTTTAAAATGTCATTTTCTTTATATTTTGATTTTTTGTGCCATTCTTAATACAAATTTCCCATTTATTTATTTTTTTGTCATTAAAATATCTAAAAAAAAATATTTAATTTTGACATATGTCATTCGTTTCCATGGTTTCATTGTTGGAATTTTAAATTTTGACATCCCAACGTGAAAAATGAAATAACCCAAGCAAGAAGGTCCCTTCTCGTGACAACCTAAAAGAACTAAATTCCCATTTAGTTCCGTCTAACCGTTTGGAACAGACTATATTATAAAAATCTACTTTTGCCAACATCTTGAATCTGTGACGGTTCTCTATATAAGTGTTGCGGGTAAAAATGATTTAATTTTCGTAAAGAACACGTATACCAAGTGGCAATCCATTATCATTAAGTATAATATTTTTAAATGAAAGTTCTAAACTATAAACAATCACGCCGAAAAAAATGTTGACGTATTATTTGAACATTTCTACACAAAACTATAAATATAAAAGTTATTTGAAACCCACAAAAAATTACAAAACAGTATTATCTGATATCTATAGCTTCTTTGGTTTAGGCGGAACTAGATTTTGACAACTAGTAATTTTTTTCGGTTAAATGAAGTTTTTGATCATGTTTTTTAACAAAGGATTCTTTTGGTCATACCTACGAAACCCTAAAAATTAAAAGATAACACACCTGGTTTTCAATAAAAAAGTTTTATTGTACATTTATTAAATTTAAAAAGTCCTTATTTACTCAGACATTTCTTTTTTTCTTTTAACAAAATGTTCAACATGGTAGTTTGCTATTTCTTTCAAAAGAGGGCTTCTACTGAGCTGCTTGGTAATCAGTGCTTTCCTATAACTTTTTAGCAAAGATATATCTTCTTCTAGTGGTTCTAAAAATTCTTTTAAATCCAATATGCACTGAAACAAAATTTATAAAATTTTATTCAACATTTCTCACATTTAAAGTAAAGTATCATTCACAGCTCATGTTTTAATAGATAGTACGTAATTCATAATGTTAATGTTAACGCATAAGAATGTGAAGTATCATTCACAGCTCATGTTTTAATAGATAGTACGTAATTCATAGTGCATAATGTTAATGGATAATGTTAGTGGCTAGTCACAAAACTTTGGTACCATTCATAGCTCATGTTTTAATAGATAAATCGATCTTGCTGCCATCTACTCGCAATAGAAATTACTAAACAATTTATAATAAAAATATCTTGTTATTAAATATATATATTGTTTTTTTATTAAATATACTTCTAAAAAGAACCAAAATAATATTTATTAAGTGAATTATTAAATAAAATAACTATAATGTTTCTGAAGCTACTCACTCTAACCTAACTTTTTGATTTCACTAAAAAAAGATAACTTTGTTTCCCAGAAGTGTTGGTCTAAAATTCTGAAAAAAATCTCAATAATGTACATTGATGGAAACTAAAATAGTTCAAAAGGAATTTTTGTCAGATTAATTTTTTTATTGTTGAAAAAATACATATTTTATTTTAAAAGTTCATGTAATATTTTAAGGAAAAGCTCTTTGTACATAGAATAACAAACGGTACATTATTTTCAAAATATTGTTCATTTTGACTTGATTACCGCAAAAAAAAAAAAATGTTCCACACATATAGCTGCTTTAACTTGGGTACTAGATACCTGAAAAACACTAAAATATGCGAAAATTCACACTTCACATCAATTTTATTAGATTCAACACATTTATTAATTAGTACATCATAAACTGCAGCCGCAAGTCTTTTTAGAATTTCCTGTATAATATATTCGTCTATTTTGAAATGTATCACTGTATACCTGCGAAACCCTGAAATATGTAAAAACTCTCACTTCACATCTATTTTTCAATATTAGTTTCAACATTTTTACTAATAATTATGTCACAAACTGCATCCAAAAGTCTTATTCGAATTTCAAGTATAATATATTCCTTCATTTTGACAGTTGTCAGTGTTTTAATGTTAATGTTAATGTCAGAAGTTTGAGATATACAAACTTCTAACATTATGCGTTAAATATTTTCTTACGCTTATCCACTAAATTGGAGCTATGAATGCTTATAAGGATTTGTGTAGAACAAACATTGCTATGCGTTAACATTAACACTATGAATTACGTACTATCTATTAAAACATGAGCTGTGAATGATACTTAATGTTAAAAGTTTGTATATCTCAAACTTCTGACATTAACATTAACATTAAAACACTGACAACTGTCAAAATGAAGGAATATATTATACTTGAAATTCGAATAAGACTTGTGGATGCAGCTTGTGACATAATTATTAGTAAAAATGTTGAAACTAATATTGAAAAATAGATGTGAAGTGAGAATTTTTACATATTTCAGGGTTTCGCAGGTATACAGTGATACATTTCAAAATAGACGAATACATTATACAGGAAATTATAAAAAGACTTGTGGCTGCAGTTTATGATGTACTAATTAATAAATGTGTTGAATCTAATAAAAAATTAATGTGAAGTGTGAATTTTCACATATTTTAGTGTTTTTCAGGTATCTAGTACCCAAGTTAAAGCAGCTATATGTGTGGAACATTTTTTTTTTTTGGGGTAATCAAGCCCAATTGAACAATATTTTGAAAATAATGTACCGTTTGTTATTCTATGTACAAAGAGTTTTTCCTTAAAATACTACATGAACTTTTAAAATAAAATATGTATTTTTGCAACAATAAAAAAATTAATCTGACAAAAATTCCTTTTGAACTATTTTAGTTTCCATCAATGTACATTATTGAGATTTTTTTCAGAATTTTAGACCAACACTTCTGGGAAACAAAGTTATCTTTTTTTAGTGAAATCAAAAAGTTAGGTTAGAGTGAGTAGCTTCAGAAACATTATAGTTATTTTATTTAATAATTCACTTAATAAATATTATTTTGGTTCTTTTTAGAAGTATATTTAATAAAAAAACAATATATATATTTAATAACAAGATATTTTTATTATAAATTGTTTAGTAATTTCTATTGCGAGTAGATGGCAGCAAGATCGATTTATCTATTAAAACATGAGCTATGAATGGTACCAAAGTTTTGTGACTAGCCACTAACATTATCCATTAACATTATGCACTATGAATTACGTACTATCTATTAAAACATGAGCTGTGAATGATACTTAAAACTTACTTCTTCTGGTGTTAGGTTTATGATTTGAGCAACTCCCATATATTCAGACCATAAAGTTTTGCGCCATTTTTTATTGTGTTTTTGCGCTAGAGGTATCAAAACAAAATTTGCGAATAATTTATTACCATAACTAACTCCTTGATAATGCTCTAGTAATTCTGTATAAAAATCTTGAAAATTGTTTAGACCTATAAAAAATATAAAATACTTAGATTTCAGAATGAATACTTATTAAATACGTATACTTATTTAAATTTTAGTTTTGAATAAAAATTTTGGAAAAGATAAGGCTGAATCCAGTGTTGTAATATATACATTTAAAAAAATATCTAGATACAGATACAAATACCTAAAAAAATGTATTTAAATGCAGATACAGATACAGAATTATAAAAAATATCTAGATACAAATACATGCAAAAAATGTTTGCATCTAGATACAGCTAGACACTTTTGAAAATACACTGAATAATAAAAATACCATATTTTTTACCAAACAAACAGTGCATGTTAATCAGTATTATACAGGCTGTTCAAAAATATCCGTGATGTCACAAAAAGCATACTAAATTCAAGGTAAAACACTATTCTACAGTGTAAATTTGTACTAAAAACGTATGTATTATGTTAGCCATGTGTGCTGACGTATAAGCTGCGTATCTATAAGACTAATGTTAGTCTTATATATACGCAGCTACGTTCTTGTTAAGAGTGTTCCAAACGTTTAGGCGGAACTAGATTTCGAAATCTAGTAATTTTTATCTATTAATTCGGACTTTCGGTTATTTTATTTAAGCTTTGTAAATCATACTCACATTAAAAATTCTAGATTCAATTGATTGTCATTATAAAATGTCCTTTTCATTGCATTTAAATTTTTTGTCATTCTTAATAAAAATTTCCCATTTATTTATTTATTTTTTGTCTTCAAAAATACATAAAGCCCGGCGTAGCGTAGTGGTAACACATGTGCTCTGCGTTGCTAAGGTCTCGGGTTCAAATCCCGTTCAGACATGGAATTTTTCATAAATAAAAATTGTCCTGGTTAATTGCCACAGCAGCAAAGGTCATTAAATTAAAAAAAAAAAAAAAAATGTCTTAAAATTTATAATATCTGTCATTCGTTTCCATGGTTTCACTGTTGGAGTTTTAAATTTTCACATACCAACGTCAAATATGTATTAACCCAAGAAGGTCCCTTTGCGTGACAACCTAAAAGAACGAAACTCCCATTTAGTTCCGCCTAAACCTTTGGAATAGCCTGCGTATCAAAAACATGATATATTTTATTACTTTTAGTCTTGAAAGGGCTAAAAAGAATCGTTGTAATCAGTGCAGTAAAAAATATAAAACTTTTGCGATAAACATTACTTCTAAACTTGCCGGTCCGCGAATTTTTTCTAGGTCGCTTGCCAGTCCGCCATTAAAAAAGGTTGGGTAACGCTGCTCTACAGCATACATACCTTGTATATCTTTATCGAAATTAATCTGCTTATAATTTTCTTCTGTTAATAATAAATCCAATGTACATTTCAATAATTTTTGAATATCTTCTTCCAAAAATAATGAATTACTAGACAAAAAAACACAACAAAGTCGACAATATCTGTCTGTTGTATTGACCAAAGAACTCAAAACTGGAAAATAGGTTTCATATAAAAATATCCACTCTAAGCACCTAGTTATTATTATTTCTTTTTGAGTTTCGGGAACATTTTCTTGTTGAGCGTATAGTAAAACTATTGGACTGAATATCCAATCAATTGGAACCAAACTGCCCAATCTTACATCCAGACATAGTTCTGGAAAATCTTTTTTGGATACCTACAAATAATAACAAATATCAGAAAAAGAACAGAAGTTAGAAATGAACTATATAATGAAATTATATTTTTATAGTGTAATGCATCATTTTCATGGTAGTGTCAAAGGCGCGACAGGGGTGAGAGGCGTGGTGTTATATTTACAAGTTCGAATTTCATGGTGGGGTTGGAGGCGTGATAAGGGCGCGTTTTCGGTTTTGACAACATTTGTATCTAACCCAAATCTAACCTAAAAGTTTATACAAGTATTTGGAGTAAACGGTTATTCAATTTCATTAAATATGTCGTCAAATCGAAGGAGACGTCTAGCTATTTTTTATGCATATTTAGACTTACTGCGATATGAAGAAAAGCGATGGTGGGTACGTCCCATATATACATAGAAACAGAAGGCAACAGGGAGATTATTTTAAATTTTTGCCAGAAATGAGACACAAAAAACACAGTTACTTCAATTACAAGAAATGAATTTAATACACAATCTTTTTTACTTGACATCACAGTTTAGAATGAAGATTCTGTTGGCTCCTGTTTGGGGGTGTATATTAGTATACCCACTGCATGACATTTCTGCAGACCAGATATTTGAAACCGAATCCATAATAATAAACTTTATGACTGCTGACAATATTGTAAAAGTCGCTATTTCGCTACATCAATTTACATTTAAAAATTTTTTTTTATGGAAATTAATATAAGTAAATCTTGCTAAAGATCTCACCATGCCGAAAAAATATATCTGTTTGTATGGTTTGGACGGTGCGGCCAGCGCTAGAGTTGAAATTTCTGAACTTGCGACACCGCGCTTGTAACACCGCGCCTGCGACACCATGGTACGGGTTTTTTCAAAATAGAGCGATCCTATTGGTTGAATTTCTTGTTCCACGCTTCCAACACCAGCATGAAAATGATACATTATTGTGGGACTGGGTTTTTGTTTCAGAAAGGTTCCCAATCCTTGCTATAGACCAGTGGTATTTAACCTGTATTCCGCGGAACCCACAGGACAGACCGCCATCACAAAGTACTTGTTTCATTTATGCTGCTTTATCAAAAATAGTCTCAAATAAAAGTGGTTTCGAATATTTTTCGAAATATTTCTCTGTTGTGAAATATTCTCAGAAATCTTAAAATCGACACGAGTAAACTCCCATTTCTAGTCAACCGATTTTTACCAAAAGTTGATCAACTCGGGCCATTGATGTCAAAAGCTTAAATATGAAGTTTCATAAAAATCCTTTCAGCCGAATTTGCTCTGCACGTGTACACAGACATACAGACAGACAGACAGACAGACACACAAACAGACGGACAAACGGACGGACAGACAGACAGACAGATAGGCAGGCAGACAGACAGGCAGGTAGACAGATAGGCTGGCAGGCAGTCGGACAGACAGAGAGGCAGACAGACGGATAGACAGACAGACGGACAGACAGACGAACAGACATCATGCTAAAAATAGTGAAAACGGTATGTAGGGACTTCAATTCGTGGAGATCCATCGAAATCTCGAAATGTCAAAATTGGTATGATCACAATACCTCCCTTATATATGTTGGCGGTCGTAAAAAGACAGCCTATTATGTTTTTTTGCCTTGGGGTTTCAAAGAAATAGCATGTAAAGGGGGTTCCACAGAAGTAAGATGGTTGAAAACCACTATAATTACCACTAGAATAATTAAAAACTTTATACTTACATTTTCAAATCCTAAAATTTTAGAATAACATCCCAAAATTTCTTCTAAATTTTCTAAACATTTTTTGACCAAATTTGAGTCATCAAAACCCATTTTTTCAAACTCCATTTGTATTGGATGAAAATTTGTATTAAAAACAATATTTTTCAAAATATATTCAATATCCTTTTTAAGTTCAGTTCCAAAAAGTCCAAGACATTTAATAGCAAGCTCAAAATACAAATTTGGATTTTCCAAATTATGTTGACAAGACACAACAATCTTGAGTACATTAACTACCACTTCTGATTCAGTTTTTGTGAACCAATTAGTTGTTAAATAATATTTATCGCTATCTTTTAGTTGTGTAATATATCTTTTTATGTTTGGATGTGTTAAAAATTTTATTTGGACTTCTGTAGAGCATGTAGATATAAATGCTGATAGGGATCGTAAAAATGGTAAGCAGCTCGATGTCAACAAAACGGGAACAACGTGTTCCGAGGTTTTCCAAACTACAGATTCTAAATATTTTAAGTTTGGACTTGATTTTAGACACTCGTATTCACTTAGTAGATTTGAACCGGACCTAAAATGTTATAAAAATTAATTTAATAACTAATGGGCGACATAGGTGGGAATATTTGAAAAAGTATTTCAATTATTTTCTTATAAAAAATTACTCCGGCATTACTCGGTTAAGATATGTTAGGTTAGGATAAACTTTACATTGTAGTTTTATTAAATTCTTTTTAAAACTTCACATGTATAATATAACACACAAAAAATCTATCAGAAGCTGAAATGCTGGCGAAACATATGGAAAAATAATTAAAGAAATTGTTAATGTTCAGTATAATTTCACCACAACCAACTCGTCAGAGAAAACGCGTATGCTAGTTAGAACGAGATTTGGCCTTGGCGAAGCGCCGCCCCTTTCTTTCAAAACATTACATTTACGATTCACTTTATCATTTCCAATATTTTTATTCAAAACTGAAATCTAAATAAGTACTTGATAGTTATCCGTTCTGAAATCCAAGCAATTATTTAATAAGTGTTTATTAACATTTAGCTCGTACGAGCTCTGTCCACTTTCAGTTGGCCCAGCTATGAAATTTTCAGTTTCTTTAGAAATTATTAAATAATAAGTAAAAGTAAATGCTGCTTTGTACATTTTTGGACAATATAATCAAATTAGAAGTAAAGGGGTCAAAATTTATTCCGTAATATTTAATTTGTGATTATAAAAATAATATTCGTAAAACAAACGTATTTTTTGAGTTCATGTATTCTTGTACTATATATAAAATAAGGTAATATTTTTTTAATTGGACTCTTAAATGTATATTTACAGAAATTTATAAAACTTTCTTAGGCCAAGGAAAAACCATTGTTGACGTCTAAGCAAAAGAAAAACAGGTTGAAATGGGCAAGAGAACATAAAATATGGAATTGTGAAAAGTGGAACAACGATCAATGGAGCGATGAGTCTAGGTTTGAAGTCTGTGTAGGGGACAACCGAAGCAGAGTTGTTCGTCAGAAACATGAAGCATATCATCCCGATTGCTTGAAAAGGAAGGTGAAATTTCCAGCATCTGTCATGGTGTGGGGTTCAATGTCTGCAAGAGGTGTAGGAAAACTTCACTTTATCGATGGCATTGTTAACACAGCCAAATATTTAAGTATTTTAGAGGAGTCTCTGTTGCCAACTATGGAACATGCATTAATCTCTGGGGAGGATTTTATTTTTCAACAAGATGGTGCCGCTTGCCATACGTCAAAAAAATCTTTAAAATGGTTCCGTGATCATTTTATTCCACTTTTAGAGTGGGTTTCAAGTAACCCAGACTTATCCCCCATCGAGACACTTTGGCACGAAATGAAAAAACGATTGCGTATAATACCGGTTAGAACAATTCCAGAATTAAGATTAAAACTTCAAGAAATATGGGATGATTTTACTCCTCGACAATGCCAAGACCTTGTAGATACTATGCCTAGAAGAATTAATGCCGTTATAAAAATGAAAGGTGACGTTACCCAGTGGTAACTTCTGAAATAGGTTTCCAAGTTAATGGCTTTCCAATGGAAATATTATTTTTTTCTTATTAATTTACTTTAATAGTTGTAAATATTAATCGTAAATCTCTAAAATGTTTAATTGAAAATAAAATATTACCTAGATTTCATAAGCTATTCGCATTCTGTTAATTGAACACCAATAAGTAAAAATTTCGTAGCTGGGCCAACTGATAGTGGACAGGGCTCGTATTAAGGTTTTTAAAGAAAAACTTGAACAATGAAATTTCAGTATTTATACACTTAAAGTCACATTTAAATGGTTTAGATGAGATTTATAGTATACATATTTTGAAAAACATTCACTTTATTAAAAGAGAGAATCTTCAAAAATATCAATATATTCCGACCTACCAATTTTATGTCTGAAATAGAACATTCCGTTTTTCGTCGCATTCATAGTTATTAAATTATGTAAATGTATTAAAACTGTATAAAGCATTTATATATCTTCACTATATGACACATTATGACAGCCATTATTCACGAAGATGACGTTTGAGCCCACATTGAGTAGTGAAAATCATCTGAGTGAATAATGGCCATAATAGTGAATGTAATACTATACTTTTTCCACACCTATTAACACGTTAACTGCCAAGGCAAGATTCAGGATTCTTGTCTCAGAAGTCGATATAGCCATATTATATTATTAAGTCAATGTACTACAAGTAATCTCATAGTCGGCGTCCTGGGCAAGAACGCTAACTACGAGAAAACTTGTAATTGGCAGTCAACGTGTTAAACAAATAAATTAGACTCAAAATTGATCATTTTAATGGAAGTAATAGAGTCATCCATGTTGCCTGCTACCACTGCAGTTTTGGCCCTTCCCATTGCCATTGTCAAATATGATATGAATCAGCGAGAGTGATTTATGGATAAGTAGGTTTGTGATTGGCCGTAAACAGTGAATTATGAAACCATAATTCACTGTAGTTATTTATGAGTACTATTTTTCACGAAAAAACTAATAATTGCAATGTAATTAAATAGGTGTGGAAAAAATATATTATATTAAATTATATCAAAACTTACTTTATATTATTTGTTATCTTCGCAAAACCTTTAGATTCGATAAAAGAAATAATTTCTTTCGAATAAGAGTTTGTTTCGATTTTATTTTGTAGACAAAACAATAATGAAGAAATTATTTGAAGATGGCCACACTGTAATAAAAAATATTTACAATCAACGAGTACTAAAAATGCCTACATATACAGGGTGTATCAATATACAAGGAATACAAATTTTCTTGATATCTACCATACAGACAGACAGACACATCTGTCAAGTTTACAAAAACCCTAAAAATTATAATTTTATATACAAGTTCTATTTACCGTAAATTGTTTTTAAAGTCTTCACAGACAGGCGGTTCAGAAACAGTTATGTAAGTTACTGGTTCTCAAATTTATTTTAATAATAATAATAATAATAATACCGACCCTTTTATGATTTTTTGCGAAACTTTTGTTATGCATGTATTTATTTTAAGAACAAATTTTTAATAAAAATATACTTACTTTTACATTCGAACTCAAACTAGAAATTTGAACAAAATATTTCGAAACACATCTCATCAGATACGGAACAAAAATTTCTATAAGTTTTATATTTATTTTCCCAACTTGAGATATAACATTTACGACAGCAGAAAAATGCGCTTGCTTAATATACGAAGAATTCTTCTTAATATCAGTTTTATTTAAATGATATTCCAAATTTCGGATCAAAAAAGGCACAACTTCATTAAAGAATTCCAAATTTATATTATAATGCATATAAACAGCTAATAAATTTAATGATTCTGTTTGTATTTTTATTCCAATTACATTAGCACCAATATCAGTTGAAATATATGATATTATAGAATCCAAAATATTATATTTTTCAGCTAAATCTTTTGCTAGAGCAATATCTCTACAAGCAGTGATTCTTAACAGTTTTATAGCTGTGGTATTTGGTACAGAATATGCAGACGTAGCTGAGGAATCTAAAAAAAAATGTATTATCAGTGTTGTAATAAGATACATTTAAAATAATATCTAGATACAGATACCTAAGAAAAATTGTATCTATGGTCTATTTCAAAGTAGAAAAATGTGTGTAAGAAGATAGGAGCTGTTTGTCCTTGCTTCGGATTGGTTTAGATCGTCATCCCTATTACACTGTTAAAATATTGTTTTTAGTCCAAGTTGACAGATGTTCAGTGTCGTACATTGGAAATATATACAGTCTGTTCCAAACGGTTAAGCGGAACTAAATGGGAATTTAGTTCTTTTAGGTTGTCACGAGAAGGGACCTTGCTTGGGATATTTCATTTTTCATGTTGGGATGTCAAAATTAAAAATTCCAACAATGAAACCATGGAAACGAATGAAATATGTCAAAATAAAATATTTATTTTTAGATATTTTAATGACAAAAAAATAAATAAATGGGAAATTTGTATTAAGAATGACACAAAAAATCAAAATATAAAGAAAATGACATTTTGAAATGCTATTAACCTTAACCAAAAATATTTATTGTAAGTATGATTTACAAAGCTTAAACAAAACGGCTGAAAGGCACGATTTAAACGATGAAAGTAACTAGATTGCAAAATCTAGTTCCGCTTAACCGTTTGGAACAGACTGTATTATTTATATTATTTAATTTTTCTCATATATTTTGTTATTATTTACATATTTAGACTTTTATTTATATTCTTAGCGTAGATTTTATGGAGAAAATTCTCCATGTAATTTGTTTTTAGTCAGTTATATATTTTTTAGGTTATCTGACATATAAATATTTTTTGACAGTTGACAATTAACAGATCAAGAAAGAGGACTAATGTGAGGCCAAAAGACAGCCCGATTGTGCCCAAAGAAGAAGTTATTGATATTTTTAGACCTTCATATATACATATATTTTTATTTACAATAATTATTTAAATAAGAAACTTTAGGTCTGAAGATACCGTCTATTCCAAACGGTTAAGCGGAACTAAATGGGAATTTTGTTCTTTTAGGTTGTCACGAGAAGGGACCTTGCTAGGGTTATTTAATTTTTCACGTTGGAATGTCAAAATTTAAAATTCCAACAATGAAACCATGGAAACGAATGACATATGTCAAAATTAATTATTTTTTTTTATATATTTTAATGACAAAAATATAAATAAATGGGAAATTTGTAATAAGAATGACACAAAAAAATAACATATAAAGAAAATGACATTTTAAAATGATGAAAAAAATGAAAAAAATGTTTATTGTAAGTATGATTTATAAAGCTTAAACAAAATGGCCGAAAAGCACGATTTAAACGATGAAAGTAACTAGATTGCAAAATCTAGTTCCGCCTAACCGTTTGGAACAGACTTTATATTGTTTGTTTTATCGATTTGTTTAAACTCTTTTAGCCAAATCTCTCTTTTTATATATAGTACATAATTTTTAAAATGAATATTTTTTTAACTTATTCAAATTTCCCATTAAACTGAATTTATGTGGTATAAATAACGTAAGTGTATTATCTGCCTTGTTTATTTTAATATCTTATTAACCTTTTTTATATTAAAAAAAAATCACTTGCTAACCCAGTTGCTACGCCCATGCCCTAGTTGTAACTTATTTTAAATTTCCCGCTATACTGTATTTGATCAGTGTAAATCGTACTCGGTTCGCAGCGCTATCTACTTTTTTCTACTTTGAAATAGACCATAGATGCAGATACAGATACAAAATTATAAAAAGTTTCTAACCTGTTAGAAACTTAATCCGCGAACAAAACTAATAAAAATACTTACTTAGCTGATATATCTTAGGAACAAAATGTTTGATAATACTTTCAAACAGATTTTCACAGTTATAGACCTGATTGACAACAGTTTTAAAATCCCTCATTAGTCTAATCAGCAGTTCCAAACAGTATGTTATAGTTTCTATTGATGGTTGTATAATATTTATTATGTACCTAAAAATTAAAAAAAAATAAATAAAACGTATAATACAGCCGAACTCATTCAATCACGCAGTTCTGACTGGTAAAAACTGTCTAAATTGAGGTTGCTGGTTCCCCGTTGGTGATATTATTAGGGCAAGAATCATTTTTTCACAATCATTCGTCCCTCATACAGGTGTAGGAGCTCGCCCCCTGGCATCGGCGAAATAGACCGATGTAAAATAAATAAATAAAAAATTGATGTGAAGTGTGAATATTCACACATTACAGGGTTTTGCAGGTATATAATAAGTGAAGGCGGCATGCTGAGTGTGTAGGACAAATTTTACTTTGTAGTAATCACGGCAAAATGAACGATATTTTTAAAATAATTTATCGTCTGTTAATCATATAATAAGACTGGTTATTAAATTTACGCTCTTAAAAATTAAATGCAACATTTGTCAAAATGTAACTAGAATTTTGACAAAATAATTTCAACATAATAAAAATGCAAAAAAAAAAACAGAAAAAATAACAATCACTCCGTACTCGAACTCGAAACCCTTCGTCGTTTCCAGCGCATTTTAGCTTATGACACCAGTGCTCTAACCATTACGCTATCGAACGCTTTGCATGTGGGTGTCTTACATTGATATAACTTTTGTACTTTGTGAACCAAAAACCACAAAAAATGCGTTATTTTCCGAAAACATAATCTGATCAAAAATTCCTGTTGTACTATTTCGGTTCACACCAATATACATTACTTAGAATTTTTTTAGATTTTTAGTTTAAACCATCTGGGCTACAGGGTGTGGGACAACATTTTTTTTGCACAATTTTGGCAAATATCGCATCAAAATAATTTATTTTGCAAAAATAAAAATTTGATCGTTAATCCACGTACTAAGGGCTTTCATTTGATACCCTACTCAGAAAAAAAAATATTTTTGTTTTCGATGAGCACATATTTGTATATATTTTTAGGGGGGTATGTTTTTTAGATGTTTTAGTATTTTTCATATGTGCGGGTCAAAGAGTTGTATAAGCATGCCAAATTTCAACTCTCTAGGTTTAGCCGTTTGGCTACAATTTTTACCGAACAGACAGACAGACAGACAGACAGACAGACAGACGACAAAATGACGGTATAAGGGGTTTTTGGTCATACCTACAAAACCCTAAAAAACGTTTAATAGATTTGTCTAACTAAGCCTACTTCCAGTTTAGTCTCTACAGCAGTGCTTCTTAACGCAAAGATTGCCGCGAACCGGCTATTTCAAATAATTCTTGAATTTCAAATACATTTAAATTATTTAAAATACATTATTTCAAATATTTCCTTATTATTTCAAATATTTCCTAGTATTTCAAATAATTGTAGTATTTCAAATACATTTAAATTATTTGAAGTACATTATTTCAAAAAAAAAAAAATGATATTTCAAATACTTTGATCGATATTTGATAAATATATACTTTATTTATTTATTTATTTTACATCGGCCTATTTCTGCAACGAGGCTAATCGCCGATGCCAGAGGGCGAGCTCCTACACCTGGATGAGGGGTGAATGATTGTGAAAATGAGAGTAATGTAAACATATTATTCTCGCCCGAATAACATCACTAACGAAGGAGACTCGAACCACCGACCGCCAAGTTCAGACTGTTTCCACCAGTATAAACCGCACGACTTAATGCGCTCGGCCACTACGCTGGCATTTAATATTTGTAATATTATTACTGAGTATTTGGTATTTTAACTTACCTTATTCGAATCAAGATGTCCGTCCTCATTAAACATTTGACTAAATCCAATTCTGCTATCTGTTGATCATTAGTTTCTTTCTCATCTTCTCTTTCATTCTCCTTCATATCTTCCTTCTCAACCGTTATGATAGGTTGTACACTACCCTCTCCAAACCCTAATAGCCCATCAAGACAAATCTCATCAATCTGACTATAAAATAAATTATGCATAGCCTTAACAGAAGCATTTAAAACAGACGGAGTATTATCATCCATCGCTATACGAATTACAAAAAAGATTTGTTCAATAGGGATGTTTAATAAATTTTCATAAACACCAGTAGATTGTAGGGCAAGAATATTTGAAATTGTATTTAATGCAAGTATTCTTTGCTGTTGGACATCAGATCTACAGAGTTTAAATAATTCTTGGAGTGAGTATCCTGGTCTTCCAGATTCGTTTCCATGATGATATAGTATTCTGTTCTTTTCTGTTATTTCTGTGTCTTTGTAAGGTAAAAGCCAGCCATCAAAATCGAATCTAAAACAAAATTAGATCATATTAAGGTTAATGTTCCGTATGAGTCCACCAAAACTAGGCTTGTATGCTTAGAGTGAAGTATATTATAACGTTAGAAACAAGAAGGCATGGTCGTAAGAGTGGGAAGTACAAATTATAAAACAAGGAAGATAGCGGACTCCCACGTTACGGCTTTGGACAGCGATAGTTGCGACATTCGTGGTTGTAATATGAACTAGGATTAGATAGTATGCAACCCGCATTGCACACAAATATATTTTTATATTTTAAATTGCTATGAATCGCGTGATCATTAATTTTCTACCAAAATTGAAAAATAAAATGTAATTTTGGTAGAAAATTAAAGATTGCATAGAACCGAAAATTTGATTAATTTATTTACAACTTTCCTAATTAATTTCCTAAAATTAAAATTAATTACAATTGTTAAAAGTTAATAATTCAGTAAGCATTAAGTTTTATTATTTTATTTACAAGCAAGCATATGAAATAAATAAACAAGTATTTATTTTTTACTTTTATATTTACTTTTATTGTACATATTAAATTTAGTCTGTGCCATTTTTTTTATTACACTATTATTTATATTTCTTTTGCATTTACCATTTAAAATATTATTAATTACAGTACACCATTTGAAAATAAAAAATGTGATGCTAATATTTAAAATTTCTTATAAAATTCATCACTGTCACAATCACAATTTACTGTCACCTATCGTTACAACGTCAAAAACAATTGCCGCAAATTGCCGATAGTGAAGTGGTCTCAAAATGTTGGTTAAAAAAAAAAAACGCTTTTAGCGCTGTCGGTGGATGGAATATAACTTAAAACCGTTTCAAGGCCGTGTATATGAGTTTCATATCCCTGGTGGGGAGCCAATAGTAATCATTCATGCATCTGTAGTTGAGAGAGAAATACGAGTTTCTAACATGACGATACGTCCGAATATACAGTCTGTTCCAAACGGTTAGGCGGAACTAAATTCTTTTTTTCGGAATTTCGTTCTTTTAGGTTGTTACGAGAAGAGGGATCTTGCTTGGGTTATTTCATTTTTCACGTTGGAATGTCACAATTTAAAATTCCAACAATGAAACCATGGAAACGACTGACATGTCAAAATTAAATTATTATTTTTTATATATTTTAATGACAAAAAAATTAATAAATGGTAAATTTGTATTAAGAATTGTCCCACACCCTGTAGTGGGACCAATTTTTTTTTACACAATTTTGGCAATAATCACATAAAAATAATTTATTTTACAAAAATAAAATTTTGATCGTTAATCCACGTACTAAGGGCTTTCATTTGATACCCTAATCAGAATTTAAAAAACAATTTTTTTTTTTCGCTTAGCATATATTTGTTTATATTTTTAGGGGGATATGTTTTTTAGATGTTTTAGTATTTTTCCTATGTGCGGGTCAAAGAGTTGTATAAACATGCCAAATTTCAACTCTCTAGGTATAGCCGTTTGGCTACAATTTTTACCGAACAGACAGACAGACAGACAGACGACAAAATGACGGCATAAGGGTTTTTTGGTCATACCTACAAAACCCTAAAAATGTATTTTAAGTGTGAATATAAGGTGCGGTAGAAGGTTTTTAGGTCATACCTACAAAACCCTAAAAAGAAACAAATTATTACTTAAGAACTTAACAGATTAAGGACCGAGATTTTCATCTCAAGTGGGTTATAACATATTAGGCGAAGAGTTGCATATTAAAAAAAAATCTCGCGGACCGGTGGTTGGGAAACACTGACCTAGAGGTTTACCTGAAGGTGGAAAAGACTGGGTCTAATTGAAAAAACTTACCTAGCTTCGTATTCTTGATCATTTTTAGGATTTTTCGGAATCACGATATTTTTCATCCATTGTATTTTTTCAGTTTCAATTTTATCGAAGTTAAGCCATCTATCGGATTTTTCAATAATTTCTTTTGCAGTGTCTATTTCTTCTGCTTCTACTATATCTTCTATTATCTTCATATCTTCTTTCTTTTCTTCAATTACATCAATTTCATCATGTTTTCTTTTAGACTTAAAAAATTTTACAATTTCTGGGTCTAAAGAATCTAATAATTTTTTCTGTTCTTCTATTATTTCTTCCTCTGTCATATCCTTTAATTTATCAATATTTTCTTTGTGTATATCTTCTTTAACTTCTCCTTCTACAATATAACTTTTGGGAGGAAGATTTTTAATTTTTTCTTGTAATTTTTGTGTAGATATATATTCGCTAATACTAGTTGATGGTTGTGGATCTATTTCCATTTTTTGTGGCTCATTTTGGCGTTTTGAGCATAGTTTTTTACTTTGCTGTGAAAATATACTACCACTTTTTGAAGCTGGGGTCGCCTAAAAAATGTTTTACATATACAGGATGTTTGAAACATGGCACCCCGAAAATCTCCTTTATTTGTAAAGATACAAAAAATCTTCAGAACAAAAGTTAAACTAGACAAAAAAGCCCATCTAAAGGTTACTATAAGAATTCTGAGGCACTTCCGGTTTCACCGGAAATGATGTCAACTTTTGATCTAGCATAGGGAATCGATAATTTTATATTTTTTTCCTAAAAGTACATTAAATTAGCTTTACAATGACACCAAAAAGTCATATTTTTATGTTAACCATTTCAAAATGGCGACCATTTATTTACAAAACAATAATCAACATAAGTTTTACAAAGTTGAACGTAGCAAGCTTTGAAAACAATAAATAAAGAAACAAAATATCTCTAAAATAAACTATTTGACTATTTAGAAAAAAAAAACTATTACTATTTACAATTATTTTACAAAAAAAAATTACAAATGTTCGATCAAACCACCATTATTGTCCACACATTTTCTCAGTCTTAATAAAAACTCTTCCATCGCCCTTATAAGAGTACACTCTTGGAAAATAAGCAAAATAAACTATTAAACTCTTGTTATTTATAAAACATTTAATTGAAAAATTAAAATTTAAGTTATTTCATGTTACTTCATATAATAACTAGTTATAACAGTTTATTTTAGAGATATTTTGTTTCTTATTTATTGTTTTCAAAGCTTGCTACGTTCAACTTATGTTGATTATTATTTTGTAAATAAATGGTCACCATTTTGAAATTTTTAACATAAAAATATGATTTTTTTGGTGTCATTGTAAAGCTAATTTAATGTACTTTTAGGAAAAAAATATAAAATTATCGATTCCCTATGCTAGATCAAAAGTTGACATCATTTCCGGTGAAACCGTAAGTGCCTCAGGATTCTTATAGTAACCTTTAGATGGGCATTTTTGTCTAGTTTAACTTTTGTTCTGTAGATTTTTTGTATCTTTACAAATAAAGGAGATTTTCGGGGTGCCCCGTTTCAAACAAACACCCTGTATATAAACCAAAATAAGGTTTTTTCTACACTATACTCTTTTCCGTAGCACTATTGATTTTTTGCGTAGTATTGAAAAAAAAAGTACAAAGCTGCGTTCAGAGCTCTTTAAATTAGTTGACTCTTCACTGTGAGTTGTGGATAAATTTAATACATAGTTTTAACGTTAAACTATTGAAAACTTTCTCAAAATTCTCTTAGTTCGTTCTTACAAAAGTGAACAGCTTATACAAGATAAAGCAAAGACTACCATACCTGTCTCCGTTTCGCCTGCGGGAAACCTGTTTTGAATTGAACATTATCATTGACACAAGTAACGTAATCAGTTTTTCTTTCGATTATTTTTCCAACTACCATCCTCTCAGATAGATCGTCTTTATTTCTACTACTTTCACCATCATTTTCAGGAGATAATACAATATTATCGTTAGAAAATCGCTCTAAAACAATAAATATTCATAAATACTTATAGTCCGAGAGCTAGCAACGTTTTCGAGAAAGAATTTTAGGTCGGCTGGTTTTTCGATATTTCCCTTTTGTATTGAAGTTAGGTAGGGATGCGGTACGTCTGGCACCTGGGAGCGGTTGCGTTTACCTGTGCGCATCTCGCCTGTACAGGTAAAAAGTGGATATTTTGAAATCATTTTAAGACATTTTATTTATTTTATATAATTTTCTATGTCTTTTTAGCATTATAAATTTATAGTTGCCAGACAGTTTCGTTGTTGCTAACATTGCGC
The DNA here is from genome assembly GCA_963971575.1 of Liopterus haemorrhoidalis. NCBI lineage: Eukaryota > Metazoa > Arthropoda > Insecta > Coleoptera > Dytiscidae > Liopterus > Liopterus haemorrhoidalis. The sequence continues at coordinate 27,031,446 of OZ020625.1, forward strand.
CAGATCTAATTTAAGTATTTAAAAAATAATATTTTTCAAACCATTTTAGTATATCTGTAATTTTAATAGGATATAGTTCTGTAGTCAAAGAATACAATATTAATTTTCCAGACGGAAATTCCGTTGTTTAACTAGGAACCAGACCAATTTAAGTCCCGGGGAGAATAGGTAAGTTAGAAGAGTGTGGCAGCTTATTCGTTGGTTGCGTGAGAGAGATAGCTGCAACAGAGGGCGTTAAAGAGAGACAGGTTATATAGGTTAGAATTTCATAAAAAAATAGAGCAAAATAATAATTAAAGTAAAATGAGATGAGAACAACTGATAAAAAATATTATTAGCAAAATAAAACAAATCGTTTATTTTAAATATGTAGGAAATTAAACATAAAATGTAATTCAGTATTTTTATTGAATAATTCTGTCGCAATAAAATGCTTTTCTAGGACCTGAGTATCTGTTAAAAAAATTTGAAAAAAAAAATTAAAAAAAAAATTTAAAAAAAAATTAAATTAAATTATTATTATTTTATAATTTTATTATTTTACCACTTTTGTTTGAACAAAAAACACATTTTTCTTTGAACAAAAAACACATTTTTCTTTTTCCTCACTCATCACGATAAAATTCTGCTTCTATTTTATTTTATAAAAACAAGCAAACATAAACACTCATATGGTCGACGCCAACTTAAAAAATAGCAGCTGTGATTGTTTTACTGTTATCTCTTTTAACTCACCTATTCTCCCCGGGACTTAAATTGGTCTGGTTCCTAATTAAACAACGGAATTTCCGTCTGGCAAATTAATATTGTATTCTTTGATTACAGAACTATATTCTATTAAAATTACAGCTATACTAAAATGGTTTGAAAAATATTATTTTTTAAATACTTAAATTACAGTCTGTTTCAAACGGTTAGGCGGAACTAAATGGGAATTTTGTTCTTTTAGGTTGTCACGAGAAGGGACCTTGCTAGGGTTATTTAATTTTTCACGTTGGAATGTCAAAATTTAAAATTCCAACAATGAAACCATGGAAACGAATGATACATGTCAATGTCAATTATTTTTTTAATATATTTTAATGACAAAAATATAAATAATTGGGAAATTTGTAATAAGAAGGACACAAAAAATTAACATATAAAGAAAATGACATTTTAAAATGATGAAAAAAATTACCAAAAAATGTTTATTGTAAGTATGATTTACAAAGCTTAAACAAAACGGCCGAAAAGCACGATTTAAACGATGAAAGTAACTAGATTGCAAAATCTAGTTCCGCTTAACCGTTTGGAACAGACTGTACATCTGGCGCAATGTTAGCAACAACGAAACTGTCTGGCAACTATAAATTTATAATGCTAAAAAGACATTGAAAATTATATAAAAAAAAAAAAATTTCTTAAAATGATTTCTTTTTACCTATACAGGCGAGTTGCGCACAGGTAAACGCAACCGCTCCTAGGTGCCAGACGTACCGCATCCCTACCTAACTTCAATAAGAAAGGGAAATATCGAAAAACCAGCCGACCTAAAATAAACTTTTTTGTGACGTTGCTAGCTCTTAGACTATTAGTGAAAAACCAATTTAATACAAAAAAAAATTGAGTTTTACACCGGTTTTCATAATTAATAGTAAAGTAACTTATATTAATTTGTTCAAATGAAATTTAAAGAGATTTATTATGAAAAAAGTCATTAAACTCTTTTCAAAATGGAGAAACAGAAATAAAATCACGTAAAACATTGAAGTCGCAATCCTCTTGGCTGTCGCATGAAGTTAACGATTCAACAAACAACAAGAGATCAACGAAATTATCACATTAACAGTGCTGAATAAAGTAAAATATGTTTTTAGATGTTTTAAACTGCATTAAAGAAATATTTAGACAAAAATCGAAAATTAAAAACGAAATTTTATCCTAAAATTTGATTATAAAAAGACGAAAACCACGTATTTACTAGTTAACAATCAAAATAATAGTGTTTAAAATTAAATTTTTGACGTTTATTTAAGTATTTAAATACAAAGTTACAATATTTGACATTTTGAAATATAACATAACCTATTTCGTAATTTTTCTTACGTTTTTCACTCCCAGATACTCCGACATATTTTGTAGAAACGTTCACTTTTTTCTCCGATTTTTGTTTGAAGAATTCTTCTTGTAACCTCAGAATATCTTCATCAGTTTCACCAAATTTAGGCCGGCCAAACATTGCAACATTTGAAAAAATTTGACATGTAATTGACAGATTGTAGTTTTAATAATTTGGGGCTAGGTGGCAGCACTTGTATAGTCAGTAGCGTAGATATAGTTCATTTCTTAGGATCATGCAGAACTATAGGGGGGCGCAAATAGCCTTTGTTGCTGTGCGCCAAAAATTTCAACTAACAGAACTCTAGGGGAAACTTCCTAAGCGCCCTGACATCTGGTGGAAATTTGCGGAAGATACCAAAGTGATATTATTTTGTTTTGTTCAATGGAGAAATACGTGTTTTTTTGTTGTTTGTGTATCATGGAAAAATAACAATCAATTTTGTTGTGTGCCGCAATGTAAATCGTGAATAAGGAAGAATCCTTCTTAAACATTCCATAATTTACCTAAATCGAAAAAAATATTAATTGAAACGATGTTTGGAGGCAGAGAGAAAGTGGATCGTAGTTTTTTATGGACCCAAAAACTAAAAATGGGCAAAAATCCAAACCCATGCATGCATGTTTGCTCGTTGCATTTTATGGAAAGTGATTTTTTACGTCCAAGAAAAGACTGAAAAAAAGCATTTATCCCACCCAAAATTTGCCAAAATCGTCAGTTGATATATTAAAAGGCCCTTCTACTTTTTCAGGCAGAGATATTAATTTTTACCAATATATTTACCATATTTTTGTTGTTATTATATTGACAGACAGTCAAAAAGAATTAAAAATACAATGAAAAACTTAAAGTGATTTTTTACATCCAAGAAAAGACTGAAGTAAAGCATTTACCCCACCCAAAATTTGCCTAAATCATCAGTTGATATATTAAAAAAAAAGCAATTCTTGCAGAGCAATTTTTAGGGGGGCCAAATCCCAACGAAATCCGTCAATAAATAAGCAAATTATAGCCGTGCTCCAATTTCAGCGAAAACTGGTGCACAGTTTTGCCAAATTTTAACATATATCTATTAAAATTTACTTTCGATTCCCGGTAGTAAATCTCATCCAAATCAGTCAATAAATAAGACAGTTATAGACATTTTTAAACTTTGGGGGCCTCCTGAGGCCCCTGTGCTCCACATATTCCATTTGTGTGCACCTACATTTGAAGAATTCCTAATTCTACATCCCTGTGCTAAATCTAGGCGATATCGGCCCATAAATAAGCGAGTATTAGCAGTGCTCCACTTTCGACCGAAACTGGAGCAGAATTTTTTGTCAAACTCCGAATTTGGCACTTTTAAGAGTACAGACAGAAGCATCTTGATGTCCTGATTCCAGAAGTGTGATGTTTTTTAAAATCGGTTCATAAATAAGGAAGTTATAGCCATTTGAACTAATTTTCACTTAATCCGCGGTCTAGTTGGCGGATTAAGACTGAAAATTAGACCAGATTAAGTAAAACTAGTTCAAATGGCTATAACTTCCTTATTTATGAACCGATTTTAAAAAACATCACACTTCTGGAATCAGGATATCAAGATGCTTCTGCCTGTACCCTTAAAAGTGCCAAATTCGAACTTTGACAAAAAATTCTGCTCCAGTTTCGGCCGAAAGTGGAGCACGGCTGTAACTCGCTTATTTATGGGCCGATATCGCTGAGATTTCGCACAGGGGTGTAGAATTAGGTAAGCTTTAAACTGAGGTGCACGAAAATGATATATATGGGGCACAGGGGCCTCAGGAGGCCCTCAAATTTTTTAAATGTCCTTAACTCTCTTGTTTATGAACAGATTTTGTTGAAATTTGGTATGAAGGCTCAAAATTAATCCTGTGATGTAGAAAGATGTTGAAAATTAAATATATGTGCTCCGGTTTTTGCCAACGATAAATTAGGGCTACAATCTATATGTATATGGACCCCTATCGCTGGAATTTGACTAATTTTGAACCCTGATATCAAATTTGGATAAAATCGGATAATAAATGAGTTATGGAAATTTTTCATATCAGTTTTTATATAGTAAGGTGTTTGTGGGCTCCCAAGCGGTCAACGCTCGGGAAACATAAAGCAACGAGTTCTACGGCGCGTTGACGGTGTTTGGACGGCGCTATCTGTCAGAGGAAAGTTAAAATCAAGCTGTCGTACGCAAGTGCACAGAATGTATAACGTCTTAACAGCGTTCCAACGCCGTTGGTACTAAATGTTCGTCAACTTCCAACTTTTGACGCCGTTGAACGTTGACGTAGAACACCTAACCTCAGTTTTTACTGAATGCTAAAGTGTTTGTATGTATAAATAACTTGCATACAACATAAATAACATCACACACAAGTCTTCATCATCCATTATAATTTTAATAAAAGAAATCGCACCTATAAACACAGATATAGGTTGTCTCTTGTTACTTTGAGGGCGTTAAAAATTATTGCATTGTGTGCAGGCGAAAATTCAACGACGCTAACGCAACGCCGTCGCAAATGACGGCGCGCTGACGGCGTAGCGCGCATTGTATTCTGTTCCAGGCTTAAGGCCTTAGTCACGTCTTCGGAGTGGTCAGAGGGATAGTCAAGTGGCGCTCTTTAATCTCGGGATATTTAAGGATATTTTCAACTTTTATTCTGAAAAAAGGATTGAATATCAGTTTGTTTATTTTATTATTTTTATTAAAAAGCTTATAAAAATTACTTAATCTAATATTAATATCAATAAAGCATAATTGCGCCATTGGTTTTTTCTTCTAACATTGGTATTACTGGTTCTGGTTCTCTTGCCTCACTAGTACCAATATAAATCACTAAAATATTAATAAATGACACTATAGCAGCACCTACGACAAACCTAAAACAAAATATAATTAAATAAATAAAAAATCATTTACTATAGACCATTTCAATTAAAAAGTCAGTGTGTATCAAGATAGGACCTGTTCAGTAGCAAAACTTAATATTTTGACCCCCCCCCCTCACAGCAGGCTGGTTTACATTCAGTATGCAAACACACTACAGGGTGGTTATAAAATTAAGCTGTGAACGTCAGCGATTTCATTGTGCCTGTACTATATTTTAAAAAGTGTCAAACTTATTAATACAATACTTGTAGAGCCATCTGTTGATGAAAATTATACTACTCAATGTCAAAAATGAAATATTTCAGGTTGTACAAAAATAATGTATTTACATAATATTGCTAATGGAACCAAATTTTTAGTATTGTAATAGAAAAACTAAAAACCCGAAAAAAAAAAAACGTAAATGCGCAAGATAGATAGACGAACGTTGCCTTTTATATACAGGATGGTGAATTGACCTGTCGGCCATACCGATTTAACATGTAAAATAATAAATATGCTTTTTCCTGATTCCCTAATTGTTTTACAGAAAAAGTGCAACAAATAAAATTTATTTAGAATTTAAAACTCTACATTTACGAGGGATGTTTCCAAAGTTCTGGGAATTTAGCTATAATTTTTATTATTTTGTTAATTTTCGTCAATATTACAATGTAGTTTTTCAACATAATCTCCATTTAACTGAATACATTTATCCCAACAATAAACTATTTTTTTTAAGCCGTCCTCAAAGAACTTTCCTATTGAGTTTCTGTTCTGGTCCCAACAGCCTTGGCACCCATCGCGGCGAAACCTTGCTAACGCCCATCAATGCAAGATGTCATGAACTTGTCGTGTACCTATCCCTAGGCGCACACTAATTTGACGAATAGTCATTCACCTGTCCTCTTTCAGTAGGTGTTCGACGGCAGTAATGTTTCTTTCATTTACCGACGTGTTTGGGCGCCCACTGCGTGGATCGTCTTCTAGTGATGTTCTACCGGTTTTAAACGATCGATCCACCGATAAACAGTACTTGTGGATTCTGCAGACTCACCAAATACTCCTTGCAGACGCTGAATAATTTCTGATGTTTTCACACCTTTTTTCCACAAAAAGAAAATTATTGCTCTTTGAGATTTTGCTGCGTCTTCCATGGTTACAAAAACAGTGCTATGAAAACGCGTCTATATCAGTCGAACACATAAATCAGACTGAACAATATTGCACTAGATCAGCATAAACATGTCAAGACTTGTCTGGCACCAATAACATTGCCTATAAGTTCTGCGTAATTTAATTATAGCACAATTCCCAGAATTTAGGAAACATCCCTCGTATATATGGAGATATATATTTAATTTAAATTTGCCCCAACACTGTATTTGCAATGTATCGTTCTCAGGTCGTAGCACTACGGTATTCTTATTTGAAATGGACTACATTAAGTTTTAAAATGCAGAGAATCTTACCAAAAAGACATTCCAAGCTCTGCCATTCCTTCAGAAGTCCACATATTTTTTTTATCTTCCGCCATCATAACATTCTGTTGTAATTTTAGGAAAAATTGGGCAAGCCATTGGCATATGGCAGCCGCATCACAAATCACTAAAAATAAAATATATATTTTAAATTTGGACTTGTTTTCAGCAAATTGAACTTACAGGCAAGACAGTTCCAAATATACAATCCCGGTATTCCAGAAAGTCCTCTAGCGGAGTTACTCGCAGTATTGATGACTGCAAATATGGCTGACAGGACTGCGAAAAGAAGTCCAAGACTCACTGTTACTATAGTTCCAATCCATAGTCCGTAGATGAGAAAATCTTCTTCAGACTTTACCACTTCCGCCACTAGAAAAAAATATTATGTTTAATATATTATTTCAAATATTTAAAAACGTTCTTTTAGACCATATTTAATCAATAAGATTCCAACAGTTCTAACTGCAAGTCTTTATTATTCACTGGTTTTGAGATACGAATTCTTAAAATTATGAATATGTTTGCCCCTAATAAATCAGTTGTTATACAATTTGCCAAACGGATGCGTATTGCGGTAAACATATATTGTTAGAGGTAACCATTATATATATAAAAACCCTAATTTCTGTGTATCCTCGTAAGTTCCTGGGTGCTAGCGGGGCTTGAGGTGTGTGGTCGGTCGCTTCCCACCAGTCCGAGCGACGTTCTCCGACAACAGCTCACTTAGGCTAAGCACATAGTGAAGCAGAGAGCAAATCAGCTATGAAAGCGGAGAGTAAAACAGAGAAAGAATGTCGCGCTTATAAAAGAGTGTCTACACATAGTGACGCGTTTAAAATCGTGCAGAAAGTTCACAAAATTATAATGGATTTTTTACTAACAAAAAAAACTTCCCTGAAAATTTGGTATTTACTAAAAAATAAAAATAAACACACTAGAAGGTGCAATGTTCACAGAATAAATAAAAGTAGACATATACATGGTGAAGTTCATCATTTCTATATGCAACTCCGCGAACATCCAGAAAAGTTTCATTCTTATTTTCGCATGAGTATTTCATCGTTTGATTTTATTTTGGAAAAAATTCAAACTAAATTGGTAAAAAATGGACAAATTTCAATCGGAACCTACTATAAATACCTCTTATAAATAAGAACTACTTGTAAATGCCTCAATATCCATTTTAAACAACTATTTTAGCAACGATAATAGCAGAGAAATCAAAATTGTTTGAACGCGTTGCTTTGCTCGACTAAAACAACGATATAACCTCGCTGCAGTACGCTCCACTATGCGCGTGTTAACAGGAATTCATTTATTTAATTTCGCCGCTTTGCTCTCTGCTTCACTATGTGTTTAGCCTTAGCGAGAATATAGCTCTTAGCTCTCCAGTCAGTATATACCTTGGCTTAATTAAAGAATGTTGTGTCAATTAACGTTATGCCCGATGGCCGTGTCTGGTCCGATACTTATTTTTAAACGACACGCATTGAGCGGCTTTTTAGGATTTCCTAGGTATAATCAGAAACAGCTATACCATTGAGGTCCAGCATATGGCCTACGGGCCGTACCCGGCCCGATATTAATTTTTAAACGACACGCATTAAGCAGCTTTTTAGAATTTCATAGGTATAATCAAGAAACGTTTTTGTTTTGTTAATATACGCAGAATCATGCAAATTTCCATGCAGTCCGGGCGGGCGGGCGGTCAGACGGACGGACAGACTGACGGATGGACGGACAGACGGACGGACAGACAGACCGACAGACATCATGCTAAAAATAGTCAAAACGTTATGTAGGGACCTCAATTCGTGGAGATCCATCGAAATCTCGAAATGTCAAAATCGGTATGGTCACAATACATCCCTTTTATATGTTGGCGGACGGTAAAAAAAAAAGAAATTTGACCATCATCCTGACATTTTGACATATCAAAATGACAAAACTACACCTTGTTATGTACATCTAAAGTTAAGTAATATTTAATGTAAATTTTAAATTGAACAATAATTTCTAAATTTATTACAGTTCTTATCAAAATATTTGATCGGATATTCACGCGTGAGGGCATGGCTACCTACATTTTCGTAATTTTCCTGTTTAAGAACAATTTAATTATGTTACATTTAATTAGTTAGTTAAGGCAGATAAACTACTTAAAAACTATATTTAACTCACGATAATCATACTTAAATAGATGAAAGTGTTTTCGACATTATTTCTATTAAAATTACTCAAAATATATCAACTGAAAAATATATTTTAAAGCCAATTTATTGCTGAGATACTAGAAAATTTGTTCGTAAGCTCCATTCACAATAAATATGAGATATTTAGTATAGAAAAAAATTAGGGCTTTAATCGTTTAATGCGTTTTGAGATTACGACAATTTTTTTAATGGTTTAATTTACATTATTTGTGAAAATTGTGAAGTAAAAAAAATTGATGTGAAGTGTGAATTTTCACACATTTCAGGGTTTTGCAGGTATTTAGTAAGTGAATGATGATTATTTGGGATGCCAAAACAAATTTTATATCAAAATATTTTTTTATGAATTTTAAATCGAATGCCTATTACCATTATTTAAGTTTTTAAAGATGTGCAGTATTTTTTTTTTATATTTCAAGGTTCATTAAGATTTTGAAAATTGCGCCTATGGCTTCCATTGGTTGTTTTTAGTCATAGCTCCTCCCCTTTGATTTCGTGTACATTCAAATATATAATTAAATTATAATTTCAACAATTTCCACTGGTTATTAAATTTACGCTATTAAAAATTAAATGCAACAATTGCCAAAATATAATTAAAAATTTTGAAAAAATAATTTAAACAATATAAAAATGCAAAAAAAAAAATAAAAAATAATATTGTCTCCTCACGTAGGACTCGAACATGAGTCCGAATATGAATTCTTGGGCAGAACGCTAGTATCTTAGCCACAGCACCAAGAAACACGTTACTGTTTAGCGTATTATATAACTATAAGTTGTCAACATTATTAGCAAAAAAACACAAAAAATGCTTTTTTTTCCAAAAACATAATCTGATCAAAAATTCCTGTTGAACTATTCCGGTTCACACCAATGTACATTACTTAGATTTTTTTCAGATTTTTAGTTTAAACCATCTGGGCTACAGGGTGTGGGACAATTTTTTTTTCGCACAATATTGGCAAAAATCGCTTGAAAATAATTTATTTTGCAAAAATAAAAATTTGATCGTTAATCCACGTACCAAGGGCTTTCATTTGATATCCTACTCAGAATTAAAAAAAAATATTTTTTTTTTCGATGAGCACATATTTGTTTATATTTTTAGGGGGATATGTTTTTTAGATGTTTTAGTATTTTTCCTATGTGCGGGTCAAAGAGTTGTATAAGCATGCCAAATTTCAACTCTCTAGGTTTAGCCGTTTGGCTACAATTTTTACCGAACAGACAGACAGACAGACAGACAGACAGACAGACAGACAGACAGACAGACAGACAGACAGACAGACAGACGACAAAATGAAGGTATAAGGGTTTTTTGGTCATACCTACAAAACCCTAAAAAGAACAACTCAAAAACGGTTAGAGATAGCGACCTGCGGTTAGAATTTTTGGATTCTCCGTAGTTTATTTAGTCTAAAAAAGATTTGGGGGTTTAATCGTTTAACGCGTTTTGAGATTACGACAATTTTTTTAATGGAATAATTTACATTATTTCTTAAAATTGTGAATTAAAAAAAATATAACTCAAAAACGGTTATAGATAGCGACTTGCGGTTAGAATTTTTGGATTTTCCGTAGTTTATTTAGTCTAGAAAAAATTTAGGGCTTTAATCGTTTAATGCGTTTTGAGATAACGACAATTTTATTTAATGGTATAATTTACATTATTTGTGAAAATTGCGAAAAAAAAAAAGAACTCAAAAACGGTTAGAGATAGCAACCTGCGGTTGGAATTTTTGGATTCTCCGTAGTTTATTTAGTCTAGGAAAAAATTGGGGCTTTAATCGTTTAATGCATTTTGAGATTATGAAATTTTTTTTTAATGGCATAATTTACATAATTTGTGAAAATTGCGAATTAAAAAAAAAACACAACTCAAAAACGGTTAGACAATAAGACCTGAGGTTAAAATTTTTGGATTCCTCGTAGTTTATTTAGTATAGAAAAAATTTGGGGCATTATTTGTTTTGCGTATTTTAAAATTATGACAAATTTTAATCTGGAATGATTTATAGAAATTTTCATCTTCGCATGGATGTATCTCAAAAACGAAAGGCGATAATGACTTGCGGTTGAAATTTTTGAAATCTTGAGGTCCTTATTGACTTTTAAACACATTTTGAAACAAAAAAATTTTTTGAAAATTTTCCATTTTTTTTTTCATTTTTTGAAAATTTTAAAAAATCCTAACTAAAACATGGTTAGGGATAGAAATCTGCGGTTTGAATTTTTAAAATTCTACTACATTGTTTACTTTATAAAAAAAATTGGGCTTAAATAAACCAATTATTAAGTTTTGTATGGGCAGTAATCCAAAACCCTGGAAAATGGCCAAAAATCGAAAAAATCGTAAGGGGTACCCCTTACGATTTTTTCGATTTTCGAGCAAAAATTTTTTGTCTCAGATTTTATTGAAAATTGGTACAAATATGTATTTTTGGTCATAGATCAATAAAATTTGGTCCATTTTGAAGTTTGGGCAAAAGTTTTGGAATTATAGGCAAAAAACTAACCCAAATCGACTCTAACTCAAAAACTAAGAAAGTATGAATTTTTTAAACATTTTTTTCATAATCCTCACCCCAAAGCTAGCGTAAAACTATATTTTGGCTAAAATCGGAGTCAAAAATTTTTGGGCAAAATTTCAGGAAATTTATGTTTTTAATTTTATTGTAAAATTGGTATCCTTACACATTTTTACCCTTAGGTCACAAATATGTATATTGTCACTTTTGTGTTACGGTCTAAAATTTTGACATTTGCGGCAAAAAAATTAAAAAGAAGTCCAAAAAGGCTCAGAGTAAATTTTGAGTAGGGTATCAAATGAAAGCCCTTAGTACGTGGATTAACGATCAAAATTTTATTTTTGCAAAATAAATTATTTTGATGTGATTTTTACCAAAATTGTTTTTGTCCCACACCCTGTAGTCCAGATGGTTTAAACTAAAAATCTGAAATGTACATTGGTGTGAACCGGAATAGTACAACAGGAATTTTTGATCAGATTACGTTTTCGGAAAATAACGCATTTTTTGTGTTTTTTGATTGACGATGTACAAAAGTTATGTAACACACTATACTGGAAGGCGTATCCTGGTCTAATGGTTAGCTTGCTCGCTTGCTACGCAACAAAGTAGGGTTCGCTCCCGGGCAGAGGAGACAATTTTTGTTTTGTTTTTTTTTTCATTTTTATTTTGTTTAAATTATTTTGTCAAAATTCTAATTATATTTTAGCAAATGTTGCTTTTAATTTTTAAGAGCGTAAATTTAATAACCAGTTGGAATTGTTGGAATTATATTTTCATTCTATGTGTCATGTATACGAAACCAGAGGGGCGGAACATATGACTTAAAACAACCAATGGAAGCGATAGGCGCAATTTTCAAAATCTTAATGAACATTGGCTATATAAAAAAAATACTGCACATATTTAGAAACCTAAATAATGGTATTAGGTATTCGAATTAATATTAACAAAAAAATATTTTAACATAAAATTAGTTTTTAAAGCACTTAGATTAACAGACGATAAATAATTTTAAAAATATCGTTCATTTTTCCGTGATTATTACAAAGCAAAATTTGTCCTACACACTCAGTATGCCGCCTTCACTTATTATATACCTGCGAAACCGTGCAATGTGTGAAAATTCACACTTCACAACAATTTTTACTTGCCCGACCTTAATATATAAGGGGCAAGTATTGTAATCGCGAAAATTTTCGATGTCGAGATTTGACGGATGACCACATTTCATGGTCCAGGGAATCTAAAAAACCTATTTTCGAAGTGCCGTCCGTATGTGTGTGTGTCTGTGTGTATACACGATAACTCAAAAACGGTTTAACTTAAAGAGTTCGTTCTGGTACTAAAAAATTCTCCTAATAATTGGGAAGAACCCTATTGTTTTTTATTAAAATCCGAAACCGGAAACGGAAGTTATTAAACTTTAAAATTCAAAACAATTCGTAACTAGTAAACCAAGCCTTGGACAAAAAATTGTATAGGACATAATTTGATGTATTTTTGAAGATTTACCTAAATATTTTTTTAAATTAAAAAAAATAAAAAAAAATATGTAATTTTTTTTATGGGAGGGCAAGTCTAGCGGAGGTCTCCTTTCGCCACTGGTTTAAACTATTTTGATAAACTTGCAAAAAAAAAAAATAAATAAACTTACCATTTATTTCATAAGATCTCCATCCATAAGCAACATTCAGTTCTTTTTTTCCATGAAAAAGTCCAAAATTAATCCTTCCATCACTTTCATGAGGATTTGAAGTCCTTTTTGCTTTAGCCAAAACCCATTGTGGAGTTCCTAAACTGGCCACCAGGAGTGCTATTGCAAAACAACTCAAGAAGAAGGTGGAAAAGATCATTCCTTTCTTAAACAAGTTCATCTTCATTTTTCACATGTATATGTGGCTTTATTTGATGGAATACAGTGTATGTTAGGCTTTAACTAACGTAAAAGCATTTTTAAGTGTAGAACATGCTTTAGATGATGATTTTAGGTGTGCATCAGACTTTATACATTATTATTTGTTATTATATAAGTTATTAAATTTTAAATTAACATTATTTGTATATATTAATATATATTTGTTAAAATAAAGTGTATATATTACATTATGTGTTGTTTTTTTATTATGCAAAAGTTTTCTGAGAATATGTGTTAATAATTTAAGAAAATATAAATAAAAATAAATTATTTGTAAATATTTTGTTTAAATATTATTTTTAATTTTAAAAATGAGATCTGAAACAAATAAATTTTATTAGAAATCATTGTAAGTTGTACGAGCTCCATTTTTAGGGTTTTGTAGGTATGACCAAAAAACCCTTATATCGTCTTTTTGTTGTCTGTCTGTCTGTTCGGTAAAAATTGTAGCCGAACGGCTAAACCTAGAGAGTTGAAATTTGGTATGCTTATACAACTCTTTGACCAGCACATAGGAAAAATACTAAAACATATAAAAAATATATCCCTCTAAAAATATAAACAAATATGAACTGTCTGTCTGTCTGTCTGTCTGTCTGTCCGTCCATATGTCTGTGTACACGTGCAGAGCAAATTCGGCTAAAAGGATTTTTATGAAACTTCATATTTAAGCTTTTGACATCAATGGCACGAGTTGATCAACTTTTGGTAAAAATTGGTTGACTAGAAATGGGAGTTTACTCGTGTCGATTTTAAGATTTTTGCGAATATTTAACAGAAAAATATTTCGAAAAAATGTATTTAACAAAAGTTGCTATAAAAGTAATAACTAACAACTTTTATTTGAGACATTTTTTGATAAAACGAAAAATCAATTTCTGTCTGTCTGTCTGTTTGTCTATCAGGGATTTACACCAAGACGGCTGGATATATTTTCACGTAATTTGGCATGATGATAGAGTAAAACCAAGATTCGAACATAGGCTATATGGCATTCAATAACAAGGGAGTAATTTGAGTTTTTAATTTTTGGGGTTTTTCCGCCATAACTCTCCAAATAAATATTTGGAAAGTTTTTTGATTGGATAAATATACAATCAAAAAACCGCATATAGATAAAATATTTGACTTTTTATTCTTAACAATATTTGTTATATACATTTTTACCGATCGCCAACATATATAAGGGAGGTATTGTGATCATACCGATTTTGACATTTCGAGATTTCGATGGATTGAGGTCCCTACATAACGTTTTGACAATTTTTAGCATGATGTCTGTCGGTCTGTGTCTGTCTGTCTGTATACACGTGCAGAGCAAATTCGGCTGAAAGGATTTTTATGAAACTTCATATTTAAGCTTCTAACATCAATGGCACGAGTTGAACAACTTTTGGTAAAAATCGGTTGACTAGAAATGGGAGTTTACTACTGCCGGTTTTAAGATTTATGCGAACATTTCACAACAGAGAAATATTTCGAAATAATTTATTTAACAAAAGTTGCTACAAAAGCAATAACTAACAACTTTTATTTGAGACATTTTTTGATAAAACGAAAATTTTTTGAAACATTTTTCGAAATTTTTTCTTGGTAATTTTATACAAGTACTTTGTGATGGCGGTCGGTCCTGTGGTGGTCACAGCTGATTTTTTTTATAATCAATTAATTCATTATTTTCTACCAATTTAATCGAAAATCGATTCTTACATTTCGATTAATAAAATGATCAATTAATCGGTTAATTTTTATTGCCATAACAAAAATTATACAGATTTTTTAATATTGTAATCTCAGTCTCACAATCCCAAGATCGTAGTTAGCGTGACTGATTTTATCTCAAAAATGCAAAAGATCTCATTAACTTAAGATAGTTTTAATAAAGAGATATTGTTGAACATCTTAATAATAACTATTGTTCAAAAGATTGTTCTTCAAAATTTCTATACTTTTAAATTATTTCATTGTTAATTTTGGTAGTGAGAGTTTTAATTATTTTTCCGCTATTAAACTAATGCCCGGTTGCATAAAACTCTTAAAACTCTCTTAAAACTCTTAGATGTAAGCTAAAACTCGATGTAAAACACAAAATTTCCAAGCAACGCAATGCAAAGTTTATTGCTTTTTTAAAAAGCAATAAAACAGTTTGTTCCAAAAAATTTTTTTCTTTCTTAGTTTTTGTAAAAAGGTAGCCCTCTTATACAAGGTGTCTCAAAAGAAATTTTATATTTATTTAGCTTACTGCGTGAACGCAACGTATCCGAGAGGCGCGGGGGTTATGTCAATCGGTAGCCTGGCTCTTGGGAATTTAGTCGCTATGGAGCGTTTCTCGGAAGCAGACCGCGCGTTATGCGTGCGAGAGTTTTACAAAAACGGTGATTCGGCGACTGTAGCGCGTAGAAAATTCTGCAGTATTCGAGGTTTTCGCCACTTAAATGATGCGCCAAGCATTCCTCTCATTCGACATTGGGTTAAAAAGTTTGAACAGACTGGTACAACGCTGGATAAATCAAAATCCCGCGACCTAGGTCATCAAGAACGGTAGAAAACGTGGAGAATGTTAATCAGTCTGTTCATGACGACCCGAACCTTTCAATTCGGAAGCGCGCAAGTGCTTTAAATGTGCATAGATCATCATTACATCGCATTATGCACAAAGACCTAAAGCTGCACCCCTACAAAATTCAATTGGTGCAAGAATTAAAGCCCCAAGATGCCAGTCAGAGGCTTAATTTCGTAAATCAGGTGATTGAGCGATTTTCAATGTTTACCAACAATTTGGTTTTCGGATGAAGCTCATTTTCATCTTAATGGCCACGTAAATAAGCAGAACTGCCGCTACTGGAGTGCAACGAATCCGAAACGCAAACATCAGAAACCCCTACATTCGCCTAAAGTGACCGTATGGGCTGCGATGTCGGCGCGAGGAATTATCGGCCCTTACTTTTTTGAAGACGAAAGGGGGCGTGCAGTTACAGTGAATTCAGAGCGTTATGTGGAGATGTTAGACAACTTCTTGGTACCTGAACTGCAAAACTTTCCTGGCTATAACCAAAGAACATGGTTTCAACAGGACGGAGCAACTTCACACACGTCCAATATGTCTCTGCCACGTGTTCGTGAAATTTTCTCAGGCAAATTGATCTCCCGGAGAGGTGACATAAATTTGCCTCCACGCAGTCCAGATTTAACCCCTATGGACTTTTTCCTATGGGGTTATCTTAAATCTAAAGTTTACGCCAATAAACCGACTTCACTGGCGCATTTGAAAGAAAATATCCGTCACGAAATGGCAGCCATCCCTGAGTCCACCTGCCGAGACGTCATAAGTAATTTTACTGTTCGATTAAATGAGTGCCGAGAACGCGAGGGTCTACATTTAGACGATATTATTTTTAAGAAATAAATCCCCAAAAAGTGTATTTTAATAATTAATAAACATTTTTTCTATATACGGCTTACTTTTTTTTTAATCGATCCACTAAATATAAAATTTCTTTTGAGACACCTTGTATTGCCATTCTAACTTGTGTTGCTTCGTATATTTATTACGGATGGTTTTAACTAAATTTAAGTACTTATTTAAGTAGACTTATTAACACTATTAGTCAACAAATCCGGTTTTAAAAAATATCCGGTTTTGACCGGAAAGGTAACTGAAAGGTAACATGCAGTATTTCATATGACACATTTAACATAAATTTACAAAGTTTATATGTACTTGGTTTTGAAATAGAATCTATTCTGTAAGGGAGACACGCTTGAGCGGTCACTTTAAATATTTTATAGTTTTTTGAGAGGAAAAGAAAGTAGTAGAAAAAATAAATTCCTTTCTTGTTTATAAAGATTTATATTTGTATTTGTCAAATTCAGATCGGATGGAAAGTTCATTTGAATTTGAATCTAATTGTCCCACATACTTACAGTTTCCATAATGATGGAAACTTAAATATTTGTTAAATACCTAGCTTTGTGCACTTAAAATGTGTACTTACTAATGTATTACCCTTTTCACACTAGAACTTTAAGACGAGTGAACTTCAAAAGTTGATCAACTCGTACCATTGATGTTAGAAGCTTAAATATGAAATTTCATAAAAATCCTTTCAGCCGAATTTGCTCTGCACGTGTACACAGACAGACGGACAGACAGACCGACAGATACGCTAAAAATAGTCAAAACGTTATGTAGGGACCTCAATTCGTGGAGATCCATCGAAATCTCGAAATGTCAAAATCGGTATGATCACAATACCTCCCTTATATATGTTGGCGGTCGGTAAAAATGTATATAATAAATATTGTTTAGAACAAAAAGTCAAATATTTTATCTAAATGCATTTTTTTGATTGGATAAATATTTGGAGAGTTGGCGGAAAAACCCCAAAAATTAAAAACTTAAATTACTCTCTTATTATTGTATGCCATATAACCTATGTTCGAATCCTGGTTTTACTCTATCATCATACCAAATTACGTGAAAATATATCCAGCCGTTTTGGTGTAAATCTCTGACAAACAGACACAGACAGACAGAAATTGATTTTTTTTCGGATTTCATCTTAAAATCATCCGAAACCCGAAGAAAATAAATATAAGGCTGAAAAAATAGCCTCCAATTTTATTAATATAGATGCAGTTTTTGACCATACTATAAAACTGATTAAAATCAAACAAAAGTGTATGTAAAGATCATATATTATTTGTTGATTATGTTGCATTATTTTTTCTAAATACGTAACCCTTTATGAATTATTTACACGATAAAAATTCCTTGCGTACACAGTGTAGAATCCTCTTATGTGAGGCCAAAAGTCCCAACTGACAGCGTCCAAATAATAAGATTTTAAACTATTAAATAATTGTGTCTATTTAGTTAAATTATTCATCAAATAAATTTACTTCTTGTTTTAAAGTCTGAGTAAAGTTATATATGGTTATTTGCTAACTAAAATTTGTCATGGGTAATATCTGACAGGTGTATTATTAGATCACTTACCATAAAAAAATGTTTCCAGACTTTTTAAACAAAAGTAAACACCTTAATACAATTAAAAACAAGCACTTTTTGTAAAAAAAACACATAAAACAATCACTAAATCCTTGTTTAGTTGTTAAACTAGATTTATAAACATTTATTTTATGGTGTTCTACAATGTATTGTAGATATAAGAATAAATGTTGCTTTACCGTTATGGGAAAATATTCGGAATTATTCGTTAATGTTCGGGTAAATTCGTCTCATCTTTCACTTTGAGAAAAAATGTTAATTGTTTAAATTTGAAAGTAAATTGTTTATCTTTGGTTTAGAAGTTGTTTAAATTGATTGAACATCCTGGTTCTCAAGTAGAGGTAATTAGGAGGCAATAGGAGATGGTTGATTTGAGTTATTTTTGAAAAATATGTGTTGTGGCTCAAAATATATATTTGTGTAGTAAGTGGTTCAAAATAGTAACATTTTCGTACTTTATGGCTCAAAAATATATAAGTACAGACAATTTTGTTTAGTTACCTTTAAACAAAATGATAAAAATTATCTTTTTAAGCTTCAAAGATATTTTAGCAAACTGCTATATTAATTTTTGTTTTAGTTTATGATTTAGTAGATTAAATAGGGCATGAGAATTCCAAAAAGTCAAACTGCATGTGTCTGTCTAGTTCTGTTTTTGAGATATTAATTTATAAATTGTTTAACCTTTATGATTCAGTAGGGCAGCAACCAATTAAACAATAGTGTGTAGCGGGTAACATGACTTAAGGCGTCTACGTTTGTAACACAGTAAATAAGTAACTTTTCATATGAAATATATTGTCAACTGACAATAACTGAAGCGCCTCTAGTGAGATTTTGAGAAACTGACGGTTGTAGGATAGTCGAGTTTGTGACAAGCATGGGAATATGTTCTTAGAAGTGGAAAGACAGTTAAAGACCATTTTAGAGTGTGTTCCCGTGTGTTTCAATAAATATCACATGAAGATACCATTGAACCTGTCAAAAATATCCTACCAAAGGCAGCCATGATGTGAATGCTGTAGCGCCTCTATCGGTAGTGTCAGATGCCAATACAGTGAAGAAGTATTAAGGGTTTGAAGTGAACTCCATTTTAAAATATCCCTGCACAATTTTATAATAATGGACCATGAAAAAGAAAAGGAAAAGGTACCTTAAAACTAATTGTCAATAATTAGATATTTTAATTTCCTTAAAAATACAGGCATTGGTAAACGCCCGCAAAAAAATCCATAATGTTGGGGCTACAAGACATTAAAATTATTTATTTCTTGTAGCAGATCTCGAGGCTTAAAAAGCCTAAATAATTTTTTGAAATTTTGAATTCTGTAATCTGATTGGATCAGATCGATCTCGAAGCATTTGCCTTTGCAATATATTTCTGTAGTAATAGTAAGTTTCTCTATAGCAATTGCAATTTGGTGGTTGCTATAGTGGAAAAATTTTAAGATCGTAGCGCCACGCGGATTTTTTTGAAACCATTCTAAATCAGATACCACTTGACATTTACTAGTAAATAATAGCGAAAAGTGTATCAAAAAATTGATGTGAAGTGTGAATTTTCACACATTTCAGGGTTTTGCAGGTATTTAGTAAGTGAATGATGATTATTTGGGGTGCCAAAACAAATTGTATGACAAAATATTTTTTTATGAATTTTAATTCGAATGCCTATTACCATTATTTA
Source organism: Liopterus haemorrhoidalis (assembly GCA_963971575.1). NCBI lineage: Eukaryota > Metazoa > Arthropoda > Insecta > Coleoptera > Dytiscidae > Liopterus > Liopterus haemorrhoidalis. The sequence continues at coordinate 27,051,266 of OZ020625.1, forward strand.
AGTTTTTAAAGATGTGCAGTATTTTTTTTTTTATATATCAAGGTTCATTAAGATTTTGAAAATTGCGCCTATGGCTTCCATTGGTTGTTTTTAGTCATAGCTCCTCCCCTTTGATTTCGTGTACATTCAAATATATGCAACAATTGCCAAAATATAATTAAAATTTTGAAAAAATAATTTAAACAATATAAAAATGCAAAAAATAAATAAAAAATAATATTGTCTCCTCACGTAGGACTCGAACATGAGTCCGATTACGAATTCTTGGACAGAACGCAAGTATTTTAGCCACAGCACCAAGAAACACGTTACTGTTGAGCGTATTATATAACTATAAGTTGTCAACATTATTAGCAAAAAAACACAAAAAATGCTTTTTTTTCCAAAAACATAATCTGATCAAAAATTCCTGTTGAACTATTCCGGTTCACACCAATGTACATTACTTAGAATTTTTTCAGATTTTTAGTTTAAACCATCTGGGCTACAGGGTGTGGGACAAAATTTTTTTTGCACAATATTGGCAAAAATCGCTTCAAAATAATTTATTTTGGAAAAATAAAAATTTGATCGTTAATTCACGTACCAAGGGCTTTCATTTGATACCCTACTCAGAATTAAAAAAAAATATTTTTTTTTTCGATGAGCACATATTTGTTTATATTTTTAGAGGGATATGTTTTTTAGATGTTTTGGTATTTTTCCTATGTGCGGGTCAACGAGTTGTATAAGCATGCCAAATTTCAACTCTCTAGGTTTAGCCGTTCGGCTACAATTTTTACCGAACAGACAGACAGACAGACAGACAGACAGACAGACAGACAGACAGACAGACGACAAAATGACGGTATAAGGGTTTTTTGGTCATACCTACAAAACCCTAAAAACGACAAAAAATAAATAATTGTTTGGGATTTTCTGATTTTGTGAAGTGACATTACTTGTAAACATCTAAAATACTACATTTTGTGATCTGGTTTTAAGTTATGGCGGTTTTCCATTGTCGATTATTTTAACTATATTGGGGGAAATAATAATTCCCGTGTTGTTTACCAAGTGGTAGAAATCTACAATGCTGGGCATATAATATTGTGTGGAGTCACTGAAAAAAACAGAGAGTTCATAAAGATTTATGCATTATGCCTACAAACTTGTGCATTACAAACCCACACACAATAACAGGAATTTTCAAGATATGCGATAATAAATACAAAATTGAAAATATTTTTTGTAGTCACTATCATTAAAATGTAATGAGCAAACTTTGATATAAGGGCTCACTTTTTTTTCAATTTTAAAATTGTTTATCTAAACATCGCGTCGATTCCTAACCTCTTGCTTTCCCAATTTTGTTTCGAACCGTACGGTGTCTGATATTAGTGGAAACAAATGAAACGATATTTCCGGGTTTCTTCTTTTCAATGAATTGCACATAGGCACACAACAATATGTATTATACATTTTTCAATGATTATAATAAAACTTTAAAAACAAACTTCATACAAAACCAATACACAAAACGAAATGTTATCAGGATCAGTAGATTACACGGCGCTGTTCGGAGAGTTGAAGATAAAATTTGTTAACCACAACAGTAGTTAATTTTTCAATTACTTCATTGTAAACAATATTGGCATTTTTTTTTCGTATAATTTTTTTTTTTAAGATTGCCTACTCTTGATTAAGTGACATAATTATTGTTCAAGTGAAAATACATCACTTTCCAAACATGCTCCAACGAATTATATGAAGGGGAGCGTTGATCCTTTTTCCCCCTGACACATCCACTAAAACATTCGCCCAGTCAAATGATAAAACTGTTTTAAATAACTAATTACTCGATTCAGATAAGATAAAGTGGAAATCTGACTTCGGTATAACCTTCAGAATGTAATTTTAAAATGACACCTCAAATGTGAAATACAGTAGAAATAGTAGAAATATAATAAAGAAAGTAGTTTTGGAGACATTCGCGCTCTTAAAATCGGTATTTGGTTTTATTTTGTAGATAAATGTGAATATCAATATCTTCTTAGGTATTTTTGAAATTATGATGTTTTACACACAAAAAGGACTGATATAAGTTGTACTGAACAACAGTGGCGTATTCAGAGGGGGGGGGGCACAAGCCCCCTCTGAAGGTCTAATGAAATGAAAATTTAACAAATTTATCATAATCGTATAGCAAAATAATTTATGTATTTTACGATCATAATAAGCTATATTTTATTATGATTAGTGTTGAAATTAATAGAAAATCCATATTTACATGTTATTTTTAGGTTTTCCTAGGTATAATCAAGAAATCCTTATTCCGTCACATGAGTCTGTTCGTTCGGTACAAATTGTGGCCAAGCGGCTGATTTAAAGAACTGAACATAAGTAAGAGAAACATTGAGACTTCAAAAATATATCCCGCGAAAAATATAAATAAATATGTATTTATCGAAGAAAAAATCAAGTGAAAGTTTTTGATACATGGATTAACAATTACATTTTTTATCAACAAATAATAGAATTATTATTTGATATAAATATCAATATCCAACAGCAGGGGTGTCGAACTGATTTGGGTCGCAGTCTATTTTACATACAAAATGATAAGCAGTGACGAAACTTTAAATATCCCGAAGGGTTTCTTGACATTTTTTTATAAACAGAAAAGGGGAAGAGAGTATATTTTACATTTTTAAATATATTTTTTCCCTAAATAAGCTCAAGTGATTTTGATTACCGCTTCAGGGGCCACAAAAAATAAGGTTCAGGGACCCCAAGACAAAATCCTGGCTGCGGCACTGAATGTCACTTTCGAGAGTTCCAGCTTTTGCCGCATATGGCGCTGCGATCTTAAAAAGTTCCCCTATGTCGACAGCAACTTAATAAAAATAACTTAAAATTACAAAACAATATTTTTAAGTACCCACCTAATATCTTGGCGAAGTCCTGTTTACCATTTGTCGAGTTCTGAAAAAAATTGGGTGTATATATCATTTTCGTTCGCCTTTTAGGGCCGTCTTAAGAAATATGGCGCCCGTGGGCTACTAAAAATAACGCGCCCCTCTTCGTAAGAAAATTCACAGAATAGCAAACGGGGAAATAAAAACTGCCGCCCCAAAAGGCTTGCGCCCTGGGGCTATAGCCCATTTAGCCCTGTGGTTAGGGCGGCCCTGTCGCCTTTATTTCTATTCCTATATTTGTTTTCTTTTTAATTAGTTTTTATTAACTTTTTAAACATACATGGTGTAAAGCATAATGCTTTTTAACATTTCAAAATCTTCAAAAATATTTAAATAAATATTTATACTTTATACCATACTTAATAAGAAAAGTGCTACATTAAAACTGATATTAAAAAAATACTTAAAATCTAAAACAACCAGAATTGTTATCAATTATAACTAAAAGCCACAATACAGAACATAGGGTGAAATTTAATAGTTGATGTTGTTAAATAAATCGTTAAAAAATGTCCGATATTCGGGTGTATTCTGTATCTTAAAAAGTTAAAAAATAACCTCAAGGTCGAAGTTTTCAAATTTTAACCACACTTTGCATTATTTTGTTATTCTGTAACTCTATGGCGTTAAAATTTTAACCTCGATGTAGTTAATTCAGTAGGATATATTTGGAATTTTAACTAGGGTTGCCACCTAATGCCTTAAGTATCATTCACAGCTCATGTTTTAATAGATAGTACGTAATTCATAGTGTTAATGTTAACGCATAACAATGTTAGTTCTACACAAATCCGTATAAGCATTCATAGCTACAATTTAGTGGACAAGCGTAAGAAAATATTTAACGCATAATGTTAGAAGTTTGTATACCTCAAACTTCTGACATTAACATTAACATTAAAACACTGTCAACTGTCAAAATGAAGGAATATATTATACTTGAAATTCGAATAAGACTTGTGGATGCAGCTTGTGACATAATTATTAGTAAAAATATTGAAACTAATATTGAAAAATAGATGTGAAGTGAGAATTTTTACATATTTCAGGGTTTCGCAGGTATACAGTGATACATTTCAAAATAGACGAATATATTATACAGGAAATTCTAAAAAGACTTGTGGCTGCAGTTTATGATATATTAATTAGTAAATGTGTTGAATCTAATAAAAAATTGATGTGAAGTGTGAATTTTAACATATTTTAGTGTTTTTCAGGTATTTAGTACCCAAGTTAAAGCAGCTATATGTGTGGAACATTATATTTTTTGCGGTAATCAAGTCAAAATGAACAATATTTTGAAAATAATGTATCGTTTGTTATTCTATGTACTAAGAGCTTTTCCTTAAAATACTACATGAACTTTTAAAATAAAATATGTATTTTTTCAACAATAAAAAAATTAATCGGACAAAAATTCCTTTTGAACTATTTTGGTTTCCACCAATGTACATTATTGAGATTTTTTTCAGATTTTTAGACCAACACTTCTGCGAAACAGGGTGGAAACAAAAGTTAACTTTTTTTTGTGAAATCAAAAAGTTAGGTTAGAGTGAGTAGCTTCAGAAACATTATGGTTATTTTATTTAATAATTAACTTAATAAATATTGTTTTGGTTCTTTTTAGAAGTACATTAATAAAAAAACAATACATATATTGAATAACAAGATATTTTTATTATAAATTGTTTAGTAATTTGTATTGCGTGTAGATGGCAGCTAGATCGATTTATCTATTAAAACATGAGCTATGAATGGTACTGAAGTGTTGTGCTTAGCCACTAACATTATCTATTAACATTATGCACTATGAATTATGCGTTGTCTATTAAAACATTAGCTATAAATGAGGCTTAAATTCCGCCTTAGAAAAATTGATACAACCCGAGTATGGATTTTTATTTTTTGCAGATCATCCGCGGATTCGGATATGGATAGCCGGCACACCACTAGTTTTAAATATAATCCATAGCTCAGCTGAGTAAGTCATGATATTTTCTTTTGGTGCCTATTGATTTAAAAGCAACACTTGTAATTGTGCTATGTAGTGACAGGCATTCATCGTTTGGCCTTCTAATAATCATCATTCACTTAATACCTACAAAAACCCTGAAATGTGTGAAAATTCACACTTTACATAATTTTTTAGTTAACATATCAACTGTCTATCTAATAGTTCACCCAATGTTCTATAAATCAGTCTGAATAATCTAACCTTTCTTAAACTTTAACAATAATATACTGATCGTTAAAAATACTGCTATCCATAAAAGAGTGGAGATGAACCCAGTGTAGATCGCTGGAACGTGCATTCCCCATCCTCTCTGGAGTATGGATCGCATGGATTCTGTACTTAAGGTCAATGGCAAGAACCAGGAGACTGTTCGAAGAAAATAATGCATACCTTCGATTGGCCAAATTATGCCACATAACATAACGATGGGTAAAAACGATCCCATTGCCATATATGTGGCAGTACGTTCTGTATCACACACACATGAAACTACGAAACCTGTGAAAAATAATATAAATTATATAAATCAGCTGTGGCCACCACATGACCGACCGCCATCACAAAGTTCTTGTTTAATTTATGCTGCTTTATCAAAAAATGTTTCAAATAAAAGTTGTTACCCAGCAAACATTCAACTAACGGCCGAATGCTGGCAAACTGCTTTTATGCTGGTAAATTACTGGCACCAAAAGTAAGTGCAACGCCAGTATTAATAATGTACTTCACATTTGTATTTCGCATTCCGCCTATACGAAGTACTTTACCAGCATTTTATAAGCACTCTTCTTCACTCATATTTTTTACTTAAAACCATCAGAAATAAATCTTGTAACTAATGCGATTATTTTGCACTTTACCGTTGCTGGGCCAGCAACTGATACATCAATGGACCAGTAACGGCCCCGGGGACACCGGGGTACTGGCCCATTACTTTCAATGCCGGGGAGTATGTGCTTTACCAGTACTGGTCCGTATAAAAATGTTTGCTGGGTAGTTATTGCTTTTATAGCAACTTTTGTTAAATAATTTTTTTCGAAATATTTCTCTGTTGTGAAATATTCGCAAAAATCTTAAAACCGACACGAGTAAACTCCCATTTATAGTTAACCGATTTTTACCAAAAGTTGACCAACTCGTGCCATTGATGTCGAAAGCTTAAATATGAAGTTTCATAAAAATCCTTATAGCTGAATTTGCTCTGCACGTGTACACGGACCGACAGACAGACCGAAAGACAGACAAACAGACAGACAGATCGACAGAAATTATGCTAAAAATAGTCAAAACGTTATGTAGGGAGCTCAATTCGTGGAGATCCATCGAAATCTCGAAATGTCAAAATCGGTATGATCAAAAAATATCTCAAATAAAAGTTGTTAGTTATTGCTTTTATAGCAACTTTTATTAAATATTGTTAAAATCGACACGAGTAAACTCTCATTTCTAGTTAACCGATTTTTACCAAAAGTTGATCAACTCGTGCCATCGATGTCAAAAGCTTAAATATGAAGTTTCATAAAAATTCTTTTAGCCGAATTTGCTCTGCACGTGTACACAGACAGACAGACAGACGGACGAACAGACAGACAGACAGACAGACATCATGTTAAAAATAATCAAAACGTAATGTAGGGACCTCAATTCGTGAAGATCCATCGAAATCTCGATGAAAAATCGGTATGATCACAATACCTCCCTTATACAAGGTGTCTCAAAAGAAATTTTATATTTATTTAGCGTACTGCGTGAACGCAACGTATCCGAGGGGCGCGGGGGTTATGTTAATCGGTAGCCTGGCTCTTGGGAATTTAGTCGCTATGGAGCGTTTCTCGGGAGCAGACCGCGCGTTATGCGTGCAAGTGTTTTACAAAAACGGTGATTCGGCGACTGTAGCGCGTAGAAAATTCTGCAGTATTCGAGGTTTTCGCCACTTAAATGATGTGCCAAGTATTCTTCTCATTCGACATTGGGTTAAAAAGTTTGAAGAGACTGGTACAACGCTGGATAAATCAAAATCCGGGTGACCTAGGTCATCAAGAACGGTAGAAAACGTGGAGAATGTTAATCAGTCTGTTCGTGACGACCCGAACCTTTCAATTCGGAAGTGCGCAAGTGCTTTAAATGTGCATAGATCATCATTACATCGCATTATGCACAAAGACCTAAAGCTGCACCCCTACAAAATTCAATTGGTGCAAGAATTAAAGCCCCAAGATGCCAGTTCGTGAAATTTTCTCAGGCAAATTGATCTCCCGGAGAGGTGACATAAATTGGCCTCCACGCAGTCCAGATTTAACCCCTATGGACTTTTTCCTATGGGGTTATCTTAAATTTAAAGTTTACGCCAATAAACCGACTTCACTGGCGCATTTGAAAGAAAATATCCGTCACGAAATGGCAGCCATCCCTGAGTCCACCTGCCGAGACGTCATAAGTAATTTTACTGTTCGATTAAATGAGTGCCGAGAACGCGAGGGTCTACATTTAGACGATATTATTTTTAAGAAATAAATCCCCAAAAAGTGTATTTTAATAATTAATAAACATTTTTTCTATATACGGCTTACTTTTTTTTTAATCGATCCACTAAATATAAAATTTCTTTTGAGACACCTTGTATATGTTGGCGGTTGGTAAAAATGAAATTTCCCTGTTACGTATTACAAAATTAAACATATACTATAGCTGGTTTCTTTAGTTTAGGTGGAACTAAATTTTTAATTTTAGTAATTTTTACCAGTTAAGTGAGGCTTTTGATCATTTCGTTTATGAAAAGCCCACATAAACGAAAAAAACCAGCTATAAAGTCTATTCCAAACGGTTAGGCGGAACTAAATTTTATAATCTAGTTACTTTCATCGTTTAAATCGTGCTTTTCGGCCGTTTTGTTTAAGCTTTGTAAATCATACTTACAATAAACATTTTTTGGTTAAGGTTAATATCATTTTAAAATGTCATTTTCTTTATATTTTGATTTTTTGTGCCATTCTTAATACAAATTTCCCATTTATTTATTTTTTTGTCATTAAAATATGTAAAAAAAAAATTTAATTTTGACATATGTCATTCGTTTCCATGGTTTCATTGTTGGAATTTTAAATTTTGACATTCCAACGTGAAAAATGAAATAACCCAAGCAAGGTCCCTTCTGGTGACAACCTAAAAAAACGAAATTCCCATTTAGTTCCGCCTAACCGTTTGTAACAGACTGTACGTCCTTATTTAAAGTTTCCTCTTAAAATGGTTAATTACTTGTTTTAGCAGTTTTGAAATATAATCGTAAGACCATCCAATTTTTTTGTTGGCAAATGTAGTTTAATTATTGCCTACGAAAATTTCCTTAAAATTTAATCTTAAAACTTACCAAAACACATCCCACATAGACCTGTTAGTAAGGTCAAAAGAAGAACCCATCCATAATTGCCATGGTTTGATATTCCGAATACAGTAAAAGATACGATCAGAGAAAAGAACGTTTGCCCAGCCATGACACTGAATTGGGTAGCCATGTGGGCTAACAATAATTCTACTGCTGTTATTCCAGAAACCAAGGACCTTTCCAGGATTCCCTCATTACGTTCCAGAAGCATAGCACCTGATGTCAAAGCAACAGCCAAGAAGAAAATGATTCTGGAAAAAAATCCAAGTTTTAAAAATTTCAATAATTAATATTTTTTTAGAACTTACGTTAAAATTACTCCTGGAGCTGCAAAGTCAGTGAAATTTGGAACCTTGTCTCCATAAACTGGATCATTAAACTGAAAAAAAAATATCTATAGTGCGTTCGAATGTGAGTTTGCAGTACAGGGCATATGGAGTAGTTCTTTTTCATACTCTCTAATTGGATACAACAATGCCCGATGGCGGCACTACAAGCGCTGTGAACAGCTGATTGAAACGAGTAATGTGAAAGTTGTCCATATTTGTTTACATGTTAAATCATCGATTTGCAATGGATAATAAACAGCTATCCTTATTAAATTATTCAATTTTTTTAAGTGCAACACCTTCTTCTAGGTGTGTAGTTGAAGGAGAAGAGTTGTTAAACGCCGGAAATCTTATGTTGTGCGGAATTTTGGACAAAAATGATGAGCATGTCGACATATGTGGGTTATGTTTACAAACAAGCAGTTTGAGAACACCACCTCACGAAGTCACTGGGAAATTAAAATTTAGTAATGATGTTGAAGTTTTAAATATGTCCTGCACATGTAAAGCAGGAACTACATGCAAACACATTTCAGCTATCCTATTATTTTGTGCCAGGTGGTTAACAAACCAAAATGAAAGAAGCCAAGATCAGGGCATTGATTGATTGTGAAATATTTGATTTATCTTTTTTTTGTGTGGTTTCTGTTGGTTTTACTTTTTGTTCCAGAAACAATATATTGAGTATGGAAATATTAACCAGCACAGATTTAAAATGCCTGTGGTCTACTTTTAAGAAACCTGTCTTACAACAGTATGAACCGAAACCTCTGTTAGAAACTCCTTGCCTAAATAAATTGATTAAAAACAAAAGCAGGCACTGAAAGTTCAGTGAAAATGTATTAGAAAAGCTGCGTACAGAATTTGAGACCGCTTGCCCTAATTCTGCATTAAAATTACCCGGGTAGATATTTAATTATGTTCGAGAAGGATTTTTATAATTTAGTGTTTGTTTTTTATTTAATTTGTTTAATAAATACTAGTTTGTTATTATCACTTCCACAGCACCAAATTTATTAACAGTTCACAAATTGTTTCTCATTTGGAAAATAGTGGAAGTAAATATTTTTGTTACTTCCTTTTCTAGAGTGACAGCCAAACACACACCAATTTGTGTTATAATAACTCATTATAACATAAAGTAATATAAAAAAGAATAATAATTGCTATCAAAAGTTAATATAACAAACAAACTGCAACACTAACTTTTAAAAGCAATACAAACTACACGAGAAAACACATGTAAACCAGATGTAAACAATAAACTATTACTCGTTTCGCTTAGTTCAGTTATAGTCCGCTTGGCGTCACTTCATAGCGCTGTTGAGCCCAATGGGTTTACACAATGACACTATCCTTTTCTTGCTTGTCGACGTTGCCAGCTCTAAAACACGCTGATCTGTGAAGACGCAGTATTCTACAAATGGCCATTTGTTTTTGTTGAGTGTTATTTTGAGTTTTATAAGAGTTGATTTTTGTAAATCATACGAGTTTTTCATATTATTATAATTGACACATTGGACACTTTTACAACATTTGGCAACACCGCTCCCATTTTCCATAAGAACTATACTGCAAACTCACCTTCGAAAGCACTATAGTTATAATTGATAGAAAATTGGTAACAAGGGTTATAATTCCTGGGCCATAAGAAAAGGATTAGGTGCGTTTAGAGAACGCAACTGTTGAGATTATTGACTTACTAATCGCAGTATTTCGCTTGCTAAGAGATTTGACCCCAGCTCCTCCAAAACATTTCAGAAAATACTTTTTTCTGCTTCTGTTAAAAAAATTGTACTATATTTCACTTGTTATAGTGTATAAAATGCATGTTTACAGTAAGAGTTAAAAAAATGATGTGAAGTGTGAATTTTCACACATTTCAGGGTTTTGCAGGTATTTAGTAAGTGAATTATGATTATTTGGGATGCCAAAACAAATTTTATATTGAAATATTATTTTTGTTAATTTTAATTCGAACACCTAATACCATTATTTAGGTTTCTAAATATGTGCAGTATTTTTTTTTATATAGCAAGGTTCATTAAGAATTTTAAAAATTGCGCCTATGGCTTCCATTGGTTGTTATAAGTTCCGCCCCTCTGATTTCGTGTACATTGAAACAGAATTAAATTATAATTTAAACAATTTCCACTGGTTATTAAATTTACGCTTTTAAAAATTAAATGCAACATTTTCCAAAATATAACTAGAATTTTGAAAAAATAATTTAAATAATATAAAAATTCAAAAAAACAAAAAATAATATTGTCTCTTCTTGCAGGGTTCGATCCCTTTCGGATCGAGTTAGTTGGGTGAAAAGCCAGCGTCATAACCACTACACCAGCATACACCTTCGAGTGTAGCGTGTTACAAAGCTATAACTTGTGTACATCATAGCCAAAAAAAAACACAAAAAATGCGTTTTTTCCAAAAACATAATCTGATCAAAAATTCCTGTTGTACTATTCCGGTTCAAACCAATGTACATTACTTAGAATTTTTTCAGATTTTTAGTTTAAACCATCTGGGCTACAGGGTGTAGGACAAATTTTTTTTTGCACAATTTTGGCAAAAATCGCTTCAAAATAATTTATTTTGCAAAAATAAAAATTTGATCTTTAATCCACGTACCAAGGGCTTTCATTTGATACCCTACACAGAATTGTAAAAACATTTTTTTTTTCGATGAGCACATATTTGTTTATATTTTTAGGGGGATATGTTTTTGAGATGTTTTAGTATTTTTCCTATGTGCGGGTCAAAGAGTTGTATAAGCATGCCAAATTTCAACTCTCTAGGTTTAGCCGTTTGGCTACAATTTTTACCGAACAGACAGACAGACAGACAGACGACAAAATGACGGTATAAGGGTTTTTTTGGTCATACCTACAAAACCCAAAAAAGGCAAAGTTGGTTGATTACTTACAAATACAGACGATTCCGCTTAATTGGGCCAGCGCTTAATTGGGGCAGCCGCTTATTTGGGACAAATCTCAAAGAACAGAAACCAAACCAAGGAACCAACAGTAAATTTACATGTTTAATTGGGACACCATTCCGCTTAATTGGGACAGTTAAGATCACAGTACATATTATGTTACACATATTCTCAATAAAATGTACAAAGAATTTAATATTACAGCGTTATTTTATGCAGGAAGGAAATGAAGGGAGCCCTACATCCGCACTGAATACCTGTGCTGATTTTGTAGAAGTGAAATGTTACAAAAACAAAAGACAGACTACACTTGACGCATTTTTGCATTGAATTAAATTGTTTGTACCTATTTATTATTTTATTTTGGAATTTATTATTATTTTTTCTTACAAAAGTGAACAGTTTATATATTTGTTTATATTTTTTAGATGTTTTAGTATTTTTTCTATATGCGGGTCAAAGAATTGTATAAGCATGCTAAATTTCAACTCTCTAGGTTTAGCCCTTTGGCTACAATTTTTACCGAACAGACAGACAGACAAACAGACAGACAGACAGGCAGACAGACAGACAGGCAGGCAGGCAGGCAGGCAGGCAGACAAGCAGACAGACAGACAGACAGACAAACAGACAGACGACAAAATGACGGTATAAGGGTTTTTTGGTCATACCTACAAAACCCAAAAAAGGCAAAGTTGGTTGATAACTTACAAATATAAGGAATTATTTTATTCATCAAAGTATGCACCCATATTGCCTATACACTTTTGCCATTTAAGCGGCAGGTTGTTCAGACCGGTGGTATAAAACCCTGGCGGACGAGAGTCAATGAATGCATACAATTTTTTGAATTCCTGAAAGGCCAGTTTTACAGCATTGTCGGAATTAAACTGTTTTCCTATTAAAAAGTTGTCCAAATTGCGGAAGAAGTGGTAGTCAGTGGGAGCTAGGTCTGGTGAGTATGGAGGATGATGAAGAAGTTCCAATTTCAATTCCTGTAGTTTTGCCAGTCTTTTGTGCAGTGTCTGGTCTAGCGTTATCATGCAATAAGATAGGAGTCGATCTGTTGACCAATCTAGGCTGTTTTTCTTTAAGTTTTTGCATCATTTTATACAGTTGGTTGCAGTATATTTCTGTTGTGATCGATGTGCCGTTTTTTTTGTTTGGTTTTTAAGTTACCTGTACGAAATTTGGCGAACCAATTTGATATTGTCTGCTGGGTAGTAACACTAGAGCCAAATACACTATTAATGTTTCGCGCGGTCTGCGATGCCGTAGTTCCACGTAAGAATTCATACTTCATTATAGTGCGAATTTCCGACCGTTCCATTTTCAACAAAATTAATTTAAAACATTTTTTTTGATGTTTTTTAGGGCATTCAATGACTTCTATAAACAGGCGAGATGTGTAACTTTCCAAAAAAAAAAACAGAACGGTAAAATATTAAGCCAATATCAAATAATACACTGTTAAAGTTGGCAATATTATTAACTACAAATTTCATCCTTGACGACCCTGATATTATACAAGGTGTCTCAAAAGAAATTTTATATTTAGTGGATCGATTAAAAAAAAAGTAAGCCGTATATAGAAAAAATGTTTATTAATTATTAAAATACACTTTTTGGGGATTTATTTCTTAAAAATAATATCGTCTAAATGTAGACCCTCGCGTTCTCGGCACTCATTTAATCGAACAGTAAAATTACTTATGACGTCTCGGCAGGTGGACTCAGGGATGGCTGCCATTTCGTGACGGATATTTTCTTTCAAATGCGCCAGTGAAGTCGGTTTATTAGCGTAAACTTTAGATTTAAGATAACCCCATAGGAATTAAGATGAAAATGAGCTTCATCCGAAAACAAAATGTTGGTAAACGTTGAAAATCGCTCAATCACCTGATTTACGAAATTAAGCCTCTGACTGGCATCTTGGGGCTTTAATTCTTGCACCAATTGAATTTTGTAGGGGTGCAGCTTTAGGTCTTTGTGCATAATGCGATGTAATGATGATCTATGCACATTTAAAGCACTTGCGCGCTTCCGAATTGAAAGGTTCGGGTCGTCACGAACAGACTGATTAGCATTCTCCACGTTTTCTACCGTTCTTGATGACCTAAGTCGCCCGGATTTTGATTTATCCAGCGTTGTACCATTCTCTTCAAACTTTTTAACCCAATGTCGAATGAGAGGAATGCTTGGCGAATCATTTAAGTGGCGAAAACCTCGAATACTGCAGAATTTTCTACGCGCTACTGTCGCCGAATCACCGTTTTTGTAAAACTCTCGCACGCATAACGCGCGGTCTGCTCCCGAGAAACGCTCCATAGTGACTAAATTCCCAAGAGCCAGGCTACCGATTGACATAACCCCCGCGCCCCTCGGATACGTTGCGTTCACGCAGTAAGCTAAATAAATATAAAATTTCTTTTGAGACACCTTGCACTATTCTAGCCTAGTACTACCAGCAATGGGAAACGTCCAAAATAATGATGTCCGTATTAACTGAAGTAAAAAGGTCGAAAGGAAGTAGTTACTTACCCTTAAAGGTACCTGTCCAACTTTGGGAGAGATTCCACAGCTAATTAGATATTCTTGGATATAGTCCAGGAGGGCATAGTTCAAATCTCGATAAAGTAAGACACTTATCTGCTGATCTAGAAAAGAAAATTTCTGTGAAGTACGAATTCTCAAGTGACTATAATGATTTCTTGGTTATGTCTACAAAATCCTAACTAATCGATATATTCTTACTTGTTTTATCTTCGTAAACGATAATATCTGAAGATTCGACATCCCAATCATCGACATCTCTTCCATATTCTATCCTATTGAAAAACGACTGGGAATAATTGGCTTGGAAAATTAAGGCTACCCAAGCTCGTCCACTTCGGACTTGCTGTTTGGCCTCTTCTTCCGTATCGTGGTAGGACTAAAAAAAATTTGATGCAAATTTATTACTTGAAGACCCAGTCTTTCCACCTTGTAGGTAACTATCTGACAGATAAGATTATGCAATACTTTCTGTACTGAATAAATGTCATTCCGTCCTTCAATACAAATGTATCTATCGGATAGTTATCTGACGGATAATGACACGTATTGAATTCCTTGAATTTTGAAGTGTGAATTTTCACACATTTCAGTGTTTCGCAGGTATTTAGTAACTGAATGATGATTATTTGGGATGCCAAAACAAATTTTATGTCAAATTTTTTTTTTATGAATTTTAATTCGAATGCCTAATACCATTATTTAAGTTTCTAAATATGTGCTGTATTTTTTTATATAGCAAGGTTCATTAAGATTTTGAAAATTGCGCCTATGGCTTCCATTGGTTGCTTAAATCATAAGCCCCGCCCTCTGATTTCATATACATTCAAATATATAATAAAATGTATGTAATAGAATACTTCCCACTGGTTATTAAATTTACGCTTTTACAAATTAAATACAACATTTACCAAATAATAACTAGAATTTTGACAAAATAATTTAAACAAAATAAAAACGCAAAAAAACAGAAAAATTAAAATTGACAGGAATCGAACTCTTTGCAAATTACAAAGAAACGACGAAACGCACTACGCTACGAGCGCTTACTTATTTACTGTGTTACATAGCGAATTAAATATTTAACATATTTTAGTTAAAAACACAAAAAATGCGTTATTTTCCGAAAACATAATCTGATGTACGAAAAATTCCTGTTGTACCATTCCGGTTCACACTAATGTATATTACTTAAAATTTTTTCAGATTTTTAGTTTAAACCATCTGGGCTGCAGGGTGTAGGACAATTTTTTTTTTTTGCACAATTTTGGCAAAAAACTCGTCAAAATAATTTATTTTGCAAAAATAAAATTTTGATCGTTAATCCACGTACTAAGGGCTTTCATTTGATACCCTACTCAGAATTTAAAAAAAAAATTTTTTTTTTTCGATGAGCGCATATTTGTTTATATTTTTATGGGGATATGTTTTTTAGATGTTTTAGTATTTTTCCTATGTGCGGGTTAAAGAGTTGTATAAGCATGCCAAATTCCAACTCTCTATGTTTAGCCGTTTAGCTACAATTTTTACCGAACAGACAGACAGACAGACAGACGACAAAATGACGGTATAAGGGTTTTTTGGTCATACCTACAAAACCCTAAAAATGGGAAATTTTTATTAAGAATGACAAAAAATTAAAATAAAATGAAAAGGATATTTTATACAGACAATTAATTTAATCTAGAATTTGCAATGTGAGTATGATTTACAAAGCTTAAACAAAATGACCAAAAGTCTCAATTAATAGATAAATATTACTAGATTTTAAAACAGACAGACAGACAGACAGACAGACAGACAGACAGACAGACAGACAGATAGACAAACAGACAGACAGACAGACAGACAGACAGACAAACAGACAGACAGACAGACAGACGAGAAAATGACGGTATAAGGGTGTTTTGGTCATACCTACAAATCCCTAAAAAGAAAGATACAATTATATAGACTATAATTCAACACACCCTTATTCCCAAGACATAAAAACTCAAAACAACCAGTTGGCGAACTTTAAGGTATTTTCAGGCTCGATCCGCTCTGTCATTCGTAATTCGACAACACGATAACATCGCGATTGAACATTTTCAATCTTTGTTATTTATCAAGTTGGCAGAAGATTTCGGTACTTACCAGAATCATAGATTTTTTCTGTAGTTGTTTTAAATATCGACAACTTAAATTAGTTATGTTACAGCCAGGTACAAATTCACATCCATTTGTAGTTGAATTTAGTTCGTAATTTTTGACAGCTATGTGTAGTCCTTTCGGGTCGTGTCCAATTGAAAGAGCAAACAATACTATTTGCGTTACAGGAAGTCCAATTATAAATAACATTACCCTAAAAAATTACAAATTTAATAATAATTTTTAAAAATAAATAAATAAAAAAAACTTACGGTACATTTCTCCACATCCAAAGGAAATTTTTCCATAAAAGGGCTTTCATATGATTAGACTGGATAACTCTTAGGCTCTCGCAACACTTAGCAGGGACCTAAAAAATAATAATTTTGAGGGTAGAACTAATCAGAAAATTAATAAATTAATTAATGTATTTTCTCCACGACCACTATAGAATTTAACAATTCTAAAACCAATTTTGACTACAGAAAGTTAATATTCTAACACAAGAGTTGGAATGTTATTCTAAAGCACTTATCTTCTTATGCATTTTGCGTGTATTTCATTCCATTACTTGTTATGGAATAACTATTCCATGCTTGTTGTCTTTTGTTTTTGTAGGGTTACATTAAGATATATGCAACGTTTACATTAAATAAATGCAACATAACTTCCTAACCTAAAATAGTGGCCGATGTACGGCAAATTAAATTAAAATTAAACAAATAATAAATAAAAAAAATAGTTTAATTAATTGATAAATTTGTTATGTAATATAAATTATGTGTTAAGATAAAATGTTTGTTAAAATAATTATTTGTTAATTTATTTTTCTTTTTGGTGGTCGTGGAGAAAGTAGGGTCTGTGACTCGGTTGGAATGAGAAAATTCGTTGCTCTGAATGTCGCATCGAATTTTCTCATTCCAACCTTGTTACAGAATATACTATTCTATTGAGCCATGGGCTTTAAATAAATAAAATTATTATTATTATTAGAAAAACTATAGTCTATTCATAGATAAAGAAGGAAATAGATGCGAAACTGCCGTTATATTTTTTTAAACCAAATTAGCGCTGTAGTTGTTGGGTTATGGAACTAAAATTGGTAGGGGAGGAAAGGTTTGGGATTTCGCGGGTATTTCAAATGCTTCAGTGGATATAGTTGCAAGCATAATTAAATGTTATTATTAGATGAAACAATTGTTATGATTTATTTTGTCTATTTTTAATATTATTAACGACAACACTATTAAAAATAGACAAAATAAATCATAACAATTGTATCATTTAATAATAACATTTAATTATGTTTACAATTAAGAACAAGCAGTTAGGAATTATACAGAAACAGAAAAATAATAACTAGCAGAAATAATTATTTATTAAGTAGACTAACATATAACATAATATTTACTAATACTTAATATTTATGGACACTTCCATGGACAAGCCATCCAATTTTGGTTTTCCAATGTTTCTCATCCACGTTTTATAAAATTCTGGAGCCACACGTGTCTTCGGGTTTGGAAAGCGATATATTATAGGTTCACTACTATCACACCCCAAAACAAAGCATTTAACACCCATTTTCCGAATTAAACAATGAAATTACAAAATGACAGAAGACGATTTTGACACTAATTACAGATTTTGACGCTAATGACAGAAGCCGTAACAGGCAACATCCTGTCATGCGCGTAGCTATAGCGACTGGGGCGCTATTCGTGTTGGGTTATGGAACGTAGTATGGTTTTCGTTTTGCCATTAGAGTTTCACCCCCCTGAGTCTATTCAAGTGTTTCAAGTGAAAATTTTCAAAATGATAAACAATATATAATATCCCAACCAGACAGGAATTTTAGTAAAATTTGGAAGAACATGAAAAAGAATGCAAGATTTTACCTCAATATACATATCTGTTAGCTTGGGAACATAAAAATTATTTTAGTAATTAATAAAATAATAATAAAAATTCAAACTTACTTCATCATCCGGGGGTAGCTCCGGAGGAGCAGTGTCCGGAATATCATCACAAGAAATGGATACTCTTCTTCCCGCCCCCCTTCCAGACATGGATATATTATCACCAAATTCTCCAGAAATTTCACCAATTTCATCATCTATAACTGCTGCCTCCTAAAAAAATAAAACTATTAGAAAAAAGAAATCTGCAGTACCTATTTATACATAGGACAGGTCGAAACGTCACGTTGACCACGTGGCTTTCATATCTCAGGCCGGCTGTCTAAAAACGGAGAAATGACCTTCTCCGCCCCTATACGCGTTAGGAACCAATTATTTTATTATTTATTATTAGAAAGAAGAAATGAAACTTAAACAAATCTTTTTTAGCAACATTTATAAATTGGTACTTACATTTATTGCTCCTGATGGCACATGGATGGTATCAGTGACCTCCATAAGGATAGAACTTCTTCTTCTTTTTCCCATGTTTTGTATGACAGATAATTTTAGAAATACATCTTCTAAACTGTCTGCTCCATATGATTGCATTAATTTTACAGGAGTTTCTTCAGCTAAGAAATATCCACCTCTCATCAAACCAATCTGGAAAAGCACAAAAAAATGTTATCTGAATTCAACTTTTGCTAATTTTTTAACGTCAATATTTTGAGTTGCTTTATTTAACCCTTTGAGTCCCAATTGGGCATATACTTCTTAGACAAGAGTTGAAGTTGCCAAGTTGGCAATAAAAGCATTATAAATTTGTTCAGCTATTGTCTCAACGGTAGCCTATCATCATATTAGCTGTTGCCACCAAATATGGTCGAGGTTGATCTGTTAGACCAGGAGTTCTCAACGGGGTCGATATAGACCCCCGGGGAGTTAGTCGACTTGAAACTGGGTGTCGATAGTCCTTTTTTCGTATTCAATAATTGTTATAGTATTAATTATAAATATTCCATTTATAGCCAAATATATATTTAACATTAAAGGATATGGAGCATTTTGGGACAATTTTGAAATACTAAATTAATATCCAAAATAGAAATATCCATATCCAGATATTAAAATATGTACTCCAGAAGATATAATCGCAACGACAAATGAGGCAGAGTAACATTTATTGCTAAATTGCTTTTTTTCTAAATAGTCAAATAGTTTATTTTAGAGATATTTTGTTTCTTTTTTTATTGTTTTCAAAGCTTGCTACGTTGTAAAACTTATGTTGATTATTATTTTGTAAATAAATGGTCGCCATTTTGAAATGGTTAACATAAAAATATGACTTTTTGGTGTCATTGTAAAGCCAATTTAATGTACTTTTAGGAAAAAAATATAAAATTATCGATTCCCTATGCTAGATCAAAAGTTGGCATCATTTCCGGTGAAACCGGAAGTGCCTCAGAATTCTTATAGTAAAGTTTAGATGGGCCTTTTTGTCTAGTTTAACTTTTGTTCTGAAGATTTTTGGTATCTTTACAAATAAAGGAGATTTTCGGGATGCCCCGTTTCTAACAAACACCCTGTATATAACAACTGTACTTTTAATATTACTATTATAAAAGAAAGTTCATAATTTGTTATATTTTGAAATTGTTATAAAACGGAAGGTAGAGAAGGATGAGAGCGTAGTTTTTATTGGTTTCATTCGTTTTAAATTTTTTCAATATGGAAAATTTATTTTCAAAAATTACGCGTATTTATTATCAAAAATTACTTTTTAATTTATCCCTTATGTTAAGTCTTGTGCTTTATATTGATGATATGGGTCCTAATTAATATTATATCATCTTAGGCTACTAGTGCCATACTTACTAAATGTGCCTGTCTAGTTTCTTCGATATAATGAGTTGTTATAATCACCGTCCTATTGCCTCCTTTGCATATATGAACTAAATGGTCCCAAATACTGAAAAAAAAACATTTTGTTTAGCAAAAGCTAACTTCAAATCTGAAAAAAGAGCACATGACAACTTAAGAAAAATGAAACTTCCAGTTAGTTCCGCTTAAACGTTTGAAATCGCCTATAGTGAGAATAACTTTTTTTACATTTCATGTAAATTTAATTTGTAAACGTCAGGATTTCAAATGTTTTCAAATTTTTGTAAAATTTTTGTTTTCTGAAATGTCAAAAATAACTTCTTTTTCTGAGCCTTTTGAATGGCCGTAGAAAAAACATTGTTTACACTACCATATAAAATCACTTACTTTTGTCTAAGTAATGGGTCTACTCCAACTGTTGGTTCATCCAATATCAAAAGCTCTGGATCATGAACTAAAGCTGCTGCAAAGCTGACTCTACGTTGTTGACCACCACTTAAATTTTTGACTAATCTATTCGCAGATGGCAGCATTAAAAGGTTGACCAAAAAATCGATTTTACTGTCCACTTCATCCGTAGTCATGTTACACACCCAGCCGAAATAAAGAAGAGTTTCTCGGATTGAAAATTCACCATAAAGAGCTATTTCCTGGAAAAAAAGTATAGACAAGTTTGGTTATAATAAAGGTCAAAAGGCCAGGAATATTTGCCCGTTTAATATAATATTATTTCGTATGGCACAATGCCTTTATTATGTGTCACGTAAGAACTCTGTGTGTAAGAAGATAGGAGCTGTTTGTCCTTGTTTCTGATTGGTTTAGAACATCACTCATATTACGATGTAAAAAAAAATGTTTCTAGTCCACATTGACAGATATTCAGTAATGTGCATTTGAAGAAATTAATGTCATTGTCTTCGTGAATAGTATCGAAATACACATATCGGCCAAGTCTAGGGATATTGAAAAAATATGAAAATATTGCCTATTGTACATTTAATGTTGTATTTCAATAAAAGTAGGCAATTATGAGTAGTTGGCTATGGAAAACAAGTAAAAACAATAACCAACAAAACAAAACAACAAAACAAATACAAATTTTATTCAGTACATGATCCGTAGGTTGATCATATGTTTCATTTTAATTCGATTTAAAACGTTTATATTGATAATTGCAGTGTTTTTAAGTTGTGATATTCTTTTTTAATAATGGAGCGACAGCATTTAACTATCCACGAGATGAATCATGTGGTGGGACTTCTCCAAGCTGGCTTCAGTCAAGTTGATGTAGCCAAGCGGATAGAAATTTCTCAATCAGTCGGTTATGGAGGCGTTATAAGGAAACAGGAAGTCCGGCCGAACTACATCCCAGACGTGGTCGCTGTACAACAGCAGGTCAAGATAGAAATTTGGTCTTAGCGAATTGTAACGAACTGTCTGGATAACGAAGGTATTGATGCGATACAAAAATCTTAAATATTGTCTAAAACTAAACGCGCTTAAAATTATCTACTTCGGTCTAACTCAATCGCTATTGAAGTATGGTATTTTAGCTTGGGGCGGTGCTGCCAAATCGGTTACTGTAAAACTAAAATCTACTCAAAAACTTATCCTCAAAATTATATTTAATAAACCATTCAGATTTTCCACAGAACAACTATTTAAAGAAGCGAAAGTATTTGATGTATCTAAATTATATTTTCTTTCCTTAGGTCACTACTTGTACAAAACAAAAATATATCTTATTAATCAACTAATTTTTCCTACCCATAACTATAACACAAGAAGTAAAGAAAATAGTTTAAGTAACTTACCTATGGTAAAAAAACGTGTTGCTACTAAAAATTTTGAAGTAATATTACCCAAATTTTATAATAAATTTCCTGTCAATTTAAAATCTTACCTTTTACACCCAATTAAAAATAAATTTATTAAACATTTCAAAATATGGTTAATGGAGATGCCTTACTCAGAGATCAATAATTTAATAAATTAAAGGACGTTCACTTTTCACCATTTATTAATTTTTTAATTTTTCATATTTTTAGTAAATAATGATCTACTGACCGAATTTATTATTATAATATAGTAACAATATCGTGTCACCACAAGATGCCTTGTATCTTCTGTGACACTTTAATGCAGATTCTGCTTACCTTTCTTTTAGTTAACATTTATATTTAAATTCGTATGTTATATGTAAAATGTATCATGAATGTATCAGTATTTGAAAATAAAGGTGTATTGTATTGTATTGTATTGTATACCATGGCCAGCACAGTCACCGGATCTAAATCCGATTGAACATGTATGGGACATGCTTAGAAGAAGAATTACTCCACATATGGATAACATCCAAGCTTCTAAGAGCAGAATGGGCCCAGTTACCTCAACAAGACCTCGATAAAGTTATTTTGTCCAAGAATTGTAGATGTAGGTCTGTGATCAACCAACGTGGAGGTTATACTCTCTATTAGCATTTGTTTTTTTTTCATTCTTTACAATTCTGTACATAAATCTGTACATTATTATTATTTTTTTTAAATATTGATTATTTTTATAAATAAAATTTAGCTTATTTTGTTATAAACTATTCTTTATTGAGTATTTTAATTGATTGAATACAATAAACGTACAAAAGAAACCATTTATTTTCATATATTTTTTTATATCTCTAGACTTTTCCGATGTGTGTATTTTGATATATATGGTAAGTACTTTTTTTGTGAGTAAATTAATATAATTTGACAGAAAAAGAACCTGAAGCTGGCCCTGCAATATTTTTACGACGAAGTCAAGAAGGGATAAGCAAAACTCAAACTATTAAATTAACATCAAAAGAGGTTGGTCTATCGAAGAAGTTGTTAAAGAAGAAAAGGACATGTAATCAACATTTATTAATATGATTTAATTAAAAAATATTAAGTATAAAACTTACTTGTGGCATATATCCTATTCTAGGTCCTGGTACACCACTGCCCCTAGAGCCTGGTTTACCTCCTAGCACCCAAATTTCACCAGAATTCAGTCTTCGCCGCCCAACTATACAACTAAGTAATGTTGTTTTTCCACATCCACTGGCACCTAACAGTCCATATCTGCAAAAAAAAAAACAATAATAATTTATAAGACTGGTCTCACAACAATAGACCTGTAGTAAAAGAAATAAAAAAATGTAATAGTTATTTGTGTACCATGGCCAAAAAGTATATCTTTTTCGGCCGCATCTGAATTTAAAGACTGAGGCGCAGCCGATTGATTAAACTTGGACTCGTGTTGATTAAAAAGAATTATTTTTGATATGCTTGCTCAAAAAAGTATTTATAATTATTTTTTACCAAAATCATAACGAAATTTACAAAATAAATATGCTAATGTGTATAAAAACTGCTTAACATTCATAAATATATAGAGTCTATAGCAGCGTTTCCCAAAGTGTGGGTCGCGACCCGGCACCGGGACGCAGAAAAATTTTGCCAGGTCGCGAAAAAAATTTTAAAAATAGAAAAAAGATTTTTTTTGTACATATTATTTCTTTTACGTCAGTTAATCACTAGAACAGTGTGTATTTGTGCTCTTTATTACTATACTATATTCTTTATTACTATACTATATTCTTTATTACTATACTATACTCTTTATTACTATTTATTACTATAAAGCTACTGCTTTAAAATAAAATTTGTTTTGTAAATAAATTTTTTTCTTCATAAGGTGGGTCGCGAAAATTTTTAAAACCTCGTGCCGGGTCGCGGTCAAAAAAGTTTGGGAACCGCTGGTCTATAGAGTATTATTTATTTAAATATCCAATAAATATCCAAAATATCCAAATAATAATTTAAAAAAATCAGCTGTGGCCACCACAGGACCGACCACCATCATAAAGTACTTGTATAAATTGCATTCTAGCAGCAGAGTAGAAATAACTTGACGTAATATTTTCCAACAGAGATATTATTTATCATGACCATGGAAACGTTACATATAAATATGAAAAAAATGAGACTTGGAAAAAATTTCGAAAAATTTTACAGAAATTATTCGAAATTTTTCGTTTTATCAAAAAACGTCTCAAATAAAAGTTATTAGTTATTGCTTTTATAGCAACTTTTGTCTAATACATTTTTTCGAGATATTTTTCTGTTGTGAAATATTCGCAAAAATCTTAAAATCGACACGAGTAAACTTCCATTTTTAGTCAACCGATTTTTACCAAAAGTTGATCAACTCGTGCCATTGATGGCAGAAGCTTAAATATAAAGTTTCATAAAAATCCTTTCAGCCGAATTTGCTCTGCACGTATGCACAGACAGGCGGACAGACGGACAGACAGACGGACAGACGGACAGACAGACAGACATCATGCTAAAAATAGTCGAAACGTTATGTAGGGACCGCAATTCGTGGAGATCCATCGAAATCTCGATACGTCAGAATTGGTATGATCACAATACCTCCCTTATATATGTTGGCGGACGGTAAAAAAACACTCTTCAGGTCAATTCATGAGTCATTTTGATTTAAGATTATTTTTTCGAATATATGTCATAGTTTTGATACGCCACTGAATAAAAAAATGAAGATTGAGGGACTGCAGTATAATTATGTTAACAAAAATGTTAATTTATGAACGATTAGTCAACTACAAGGTCAGTTGCAGCATTAGAATTCTTAAAAAAGTCACTGGTAAAATATGAAAAACAGTAATGTACACTTGACTAAGTGCTCGGTGTAATTCCCTGTTTACATGAATAACAAATATCACAAAGAATTATAAATACAGACTATCACTGAAAACTGCGAGGGTCATCTGAAGAGATCGCGTATAAGATTTGAAGAGACCAGAAGTAAATCGCTGCTTTACTAACAAAAAAATATATATATAGAGTGGTGAACTGACCTGTCAGCCATAGCGATTTAATATATAAAATAATAAATATGCTATTTCCTGCTTCCCTAATTGTTTTATACACATTAAGATGTTCCATTCTATATCTCACTTAAATTTAAAAAAATAATAATAATAATTAGATACTTATTTGTTTATATATGTCTCATGATATGTTTTTTTTAACTTATTATTTTTCTTATTTGTGGGTCAAAGAATTGTATAAGCAAGCCAAATTTCAAACGTTCTATGTTCAGTTGTTTTGTTACTATCGTACAGACAATATTCTAAATAATTTTTACATTTTAGATGGATCTGGATAGTGAACAAATAAAAAAATAATCAATAAATACAAAAAATATGCTGGTCTTCTTTTTACGTAATATTACCTACAAAATTGCAGTAGGAAATGTTTAGGTGGAGAGCAACGCATTAACAAAAATAAACGATAATATTTTTTCTTTGGCAAATAGCCGTTCGTTTGTGAAGAACAGACAGTATAGCTCAATCTTACTCTTGCAGTTACATGATCATGATCTAACTGCTTGTGTTAAGCAGTCGAGATCACACAAACGAACATACCTTATATTTTAATTCTATGTGTCATGTATACGAAACCAGAGGGGCGGAGCATATAACTTAAAACAATCAATGAAAGCCATGGGCGCAATTTTCAAAATTTTAATGAACCTTGCTATATATATTAAAAAAAAAAAAAAATACTGTACATACTTAGAAATCTAAATAATGGTATTAGGTATACGAATTAAAATTAACAAAAAAAGGTGCTGTTATAACTCTACGTAACAGACCTGTAGGTTAAAATTACAAAAAAGAATGAACGTAAAAAATGTAAATAGAACATATTTTATTAATATAATATAATATTTCTTTATCGACCAAGATACAAAATAAAATATTATTTTTGGTCAGTCACATTACAAATTATAAAACCTTTTAAAATATACAAACACAATATACAGAATAAGATTTATAGAAGTTAGTTCAAATACAGTAAAAATTATTATTATTCTTTTTCACGAATCTTGATTTTTTCACCTTCTTTATCTATGACAGACAGACAGACAGACACATGAGTGACGTTATAAGGGATTTTTTTTGGAATTTATTAAACAATTTAACTGGAAGTTCTTGGGATTATGTATTCAACAAATGTATACAATTTGTTATTTAGATGTTTTACTATTTTTTCCTGTAAAAAGAATTGATGTTTTATCTTTTTTCCTTGTAAAATATAATCGCGAATCACGTGTTTTTCCTGTGTCGCAAACTCAGCGTGATAATGTTTTTACTGGCCAAAAACTCGTTTATTGAAATTGCTGTGTAACAAGGCGCATTGTCTCATCCCCAATTCATTGGTTAAAATCTGATGAACGGTAGTGTGAATCAAATTCAACTCTTCCCCGATCATTCTGACTGTCAACCGACGATCTGAACGCACAAGATCCCGGATTCTGTCGATATTTTCATCGGTTCTTGAAGATGAAGGCCTTCCGCTGCGTGATTCATCTTCAATCAACTCTCTTCCTTCTGAAAATGCCTTAAACCACCAGAAAACCTGGGTCCTTGACAAAACACTGTCTCCCTACGGCTTCTGAAGTTTTGCAAAAGTTTTTGTTGCACTGTGCCCAAGTCTGAAGCAAAACCTGAAAGCACACCGTTGCTCGAAATGAATCTCACTCATTTTTAGAACGTACTGGAAAAACTGTTGCGAAAAAAATCGGACAACAAAATTACTCTAGCGAGATCAAACTCGTACTGAAGGTGTATCACAAGTTCAACTGCCGCCCCTCCAAGTCTCACGTCCCAAAATGCCGGGTTTACATTGGTAGAGTAAAAGAGCTAGTAACTAGCGCAAGTACTACGCGCTTTACTCTACTATCTTATTTTCAGGATAGTAGGTGTTCATACGCAATTGACATACATATCTTATTTTCTGCATAGTAAGTGTCAAAACACATTTGACATCTTCACTGTGATTTTGTAGTGAAATAGTTTATGAATGTGGATATACATCGTCGCCGGCGTGATGCCATTAAAAAAAAAATGGTATTTTGAATTACATTATTTCTTGTGGAGGAAATAATTGATTGTCTTATTGAAGTAATCGGTACAGAATATAAGCCTAAACGAAAATGGGTTAGAAATGGATTGATAGAAGAACTACCCATGGCGCATCAGTCCTTCTATTTCGTGAATTAGCCGTGGAAGGTCAAAAAGAGTACAGACTGTGTTTAAGAATGACACCAGATGATTTTAATAGACTATTAAATTTAGTTAGTCCATTAATACAACGAACTGATACACTAATAAGCGATGCGATTCCAGAAAAAATAAAATTGGAATTAACGCTTTATTTCCTAGCCACAGGAAATAGTTATTGTAATCTACAACATCTTTTTCGTGTATCAAAGGCAGTTATTTCACAGATGATTTCAAAAATCATTAATTAATAAATCAATGTTACGCAATTTATATAAATAAATTATAACTTACCTGATATGGGTTGTTTTCTATTTGTTATGACAGGTTACCGCTTGCCGCCAATTTGAAATGAATCAATTTTGCGTAGTGGGGGAAAAGACAGTAGCTAGTAAATACGTCGACGAGCTAGCTGCTATCCTAACCCAATTACTAGAAGCTAGTACTCTACTAGCCACATTGTCAACTGTTTACACAGGGATAGTAACTAGTTCCTAGTTACTTGCGCTAGTTACTAGCTCTTTTACTCTACCAATGTAAACCCGGCAAAATGTTGCCAGATCAAACGTTATGTTGCCAGTCCGGTTACTTAATTTACACAGTTAATTAATAATTTGAATTTACCAGAAAAAAATTAAATGCAGGTCAAAACCCGCCATCGTATATATTTAGAAATAAAAAAACCTTTTTGAAACTTTGATATGTTTTTCAAGGTTTTCAAGTCAGAACAAAGTTTAAAAAGATTGAATGTTCCATAAAAGTGATAAAAAATATATGTTCGTTAAATGTCAACAAGCATACAATCTAAAAGATGTAAACAATAAAATTCGTTTAGAAATTGCTTAGTTTAAGTGTTAAAAAATGTTATACTAATTGAAAATTATGTAGCTTTAGAACATAATTACTATTAAGTTTGAACATAACATTATTTAACATAAAATTAACAAAAGTAAACACTACTATTATAAAAGTTATGCAATATTTATGACTCTATAAACTATTATGTGTTTTATAAACAAATTATTTAAATATACCCTTTTTGGTTATATCTTGCTTGTTCATGACAACAGTATACCATAAAAAAATAATTACCCAACAAATAATTTTTTTTTATCTTTCTGCCGGAAAAGTAAGAACTGATTTTGGATATTTTTGATGTGCTGATTCCAAAAATACCTGACTCTTTTTCGTAGTAGCTCTAGTTTTTGAGATACAGACTAATTGATTTTAGTTTTTTATCTAAAAACGGTAAACTTCCTCCTTGGACAGCAAAGTGGATATACAAAATATCCTTGTTTTTTATGTCTTTGGGACAACAGAGCTAAGGATCAGCACTGGGTTAACAGAAATTGGGTGATTTCCATTAAGAAATGTCATAATTCAAGAAAAACAAAACGTCAACGAACCTTTGGTTGCGAGAGAGAAAATTATATTTCCACCCTTGCATATCAAGTTTGGGTTTATGTAGCAATTTTTGAAGGCTTTAAATCGAGATGGACTTTGTGTAGGCTACTTGATACGTAAATTAACTCTGAAAAACTGAAAGCCAGAATATTTGATGGTCCTCAGATAAGGCAACCTACTGAAGATCCACAATCCAATCCAACCGCATCAATGAACGAGATTGAATCTAATTCTTGGTGTTCATTTATTCAAGTAGTACAAAATTTTCTTGGAAATCATAAGGCAGAGAATTAGTGGAAAATATGCTTTCCAACTTTAATATTCTCGGTTGTATTATGACCACTTACCAGAAAACCTAGGTGATTTTAGTGAAAAACCGGGGGAAAGATTCCATCAGGACATAAAACTATGGAAGATAGATATCAAGGAAGATATGATACCCACATGATGGCCTACTGCTGTTGGAGTCTTCAGAAAGACTGTTCTGGTAAACTCCATGCTAGTCGTACAAAAGAACATTTTTAAGTGATAAGTGATGAATGTATATTTATCTACTTTGTGAAATAAATACCTTACTTTGTCTCTTTTGTGTTTGTAACTGGCAGTTGGAGCAAATAGTAACAGTAATAACGTGAAAAATACACAAGTTAAGAAATAAGATATTTTATTGTAAAAGAGGCCAATATAGCGTATCTCAAAAACTAGATCTGATAGACCAAATCTGACGGCTATTTTGGATTCTGTGCCCAAAAATTACCTAGAGACAGTTAAAAACTCGCAGGCACCAAAATGTCTGTTGGGCTGTGTTATATATATTAAATTTAAAGTTTTTAAGGGACACATTTTTCGTGTAATTAAACAATTATATACGTAAGCCCTCCCAAAAAATATTTGGTTCTGAACCGCCCCATAAGAAAAAGTTCTAGGTGCGTCCCTGACTGTCTCAAAAATATTACTGAGTCATATCTGCAGTTTAAATCTAGCAGTTAGTTAATTGATAGTTATAATTTTGTTTTGATGTTGCAGAAACAACAAGGTCATTTTTTACCCCAATTTTAGCTAATTTGATTAGAATTATGCAATTGGAGGCAAAAGAATGTTATTTTGTTTAATATTTTTAATAGTTGTTTGTCAGGAATTCTTAGAAATTAAACAAGTCAACATAGTAAGAGGGTTGCCTTATATATTTCGGGATTTGAGATCAAAAACAATTATTTATCAACAAAAGTGGCTTTATTGTTTTTCAAAATATTCCCCATGAAGATCATTACACTTTTGCATGGGTTTGAACCAATTTTCGAAGCACTTTTTCCATTCCAATTGAGGCTTTGTTCCATTGCGATTGTCAAATTAATTGGGATCTAACGTGAAAAAATCTTTTTGACGGCCAAATATTCAAGCAATAGTGAATGTATGCTGGTCCCACTAATGTCCAAGGATACCTCAATCTCACAATAAGTCACATGACCATCTTGCAGTATCAGTTCACGCACAGCATCAATGTTTTCAGGAACAACAATTTTGGACGACCTGCACGAAATTCGTCCTTAAGCGAACTACGGCCACGATTGAAGTCAGCAAACCATCGATAAACAGTAGTCCTTGATGGTGCTTCATCGCCAAAAGTCGAATTAAGTTCATCGATGCAATGTTGTTGGGTTAATCCACGTCGAAAGTTGTAAATAATCGCCCAAAAATGTTCACGATTTAATTTTTTAGCCGAGATTTTTTTCAAGTTACTTTAAACAACACAAATAGCGCTCGTACGTCAAAATGTTCTGTGTACGTATACGGTTAAAAATGTCAAACTTTACGATAGAAGCGTCAGTTGCCAGATGGCAGCACTAGTTTAGCGCAATCCCAAAATATAACAGGCAACCCTTGTAACTAGCCTTCACTCAAAAAGTCTCTGGTCTGACATATGTATGGCAACACTGTTGACAGACCCATATGATTTCTGGATAGTACCAACCTTCAAACGATACGTGTGAAAATTTCATGACATTCTGACAATTAGTTTAGAGGTTACAGTGGTTTTAGTGACTCCAGTTTTGTAATTTTCAAAAGAATGGATAAAAAATTGATGTGAAGTGTGAATTTTCACACATTTCAGGGTTTTGCAGGTATTTAGTAAGTGAATGATGATTATTTTGGATGCGAAAACAAATTTTATATTAAAATATTTTTTTTGTTAATTTTAATTCGAACGCCTAATACCATTATTTAGGTTTCTAAATATGTGCAGTATTTTTTTTTATATAGCAAGGTTCATTAAGAATTTCAAAATTGCGCCTATGGCTTCCATTGGTTGTTATAAGTTCCGCCACTCTGATTTCGTGTACATTGAAACAGAATTAAATTATAATTTAAACAATTTCCACTGGCTATTAAATTTACGCTTTTAAAAATTAAATGCAACATTTGCCAAAATATAATTAGAATTTTGAAAAAATAATTTAAACAATATAGAAATTAATATATATATATATATAGTCTCTTCTCCAGGGTTCGATCCCTATCGGATCGGGTTACATGGGTGAAAAGTCAGCGTCAAATACCACTAGACCAGCACACACGTTAGAGTGTTGCTTGTTACAAAGCTATAACTTGTGTACATTATTAGCAAAAAATCACAAAAAATGCGTTTTTTTCCAAAAACCTAATCTGATCAAAAATTCCTGTTGAACTATTCCGGTTTACACCAATGTACATTACTTAGAATTTTTTCAGATTATTAGTTCAAACCATCTGGGCTACAGGGTGTGGGACAAAACAAATTTTGCACAATTTTGGCAAAAATCGCTTCAAAATAATTTATTTTGCAAAAATAAAAATTTGATCGTTAATCCACGTACCAAGGGCTTTCATTTGATACCCTACTCAGAATTATAAAAAAATATATTTTTTTTCGATGTGTACATATTTGTTTATATTTTTAGGGGGATATGTTTTTTAGATGTTTTAGTATTTTTCCTATGTGCGGGTCAAAGAGTTGTATAACAATGGTTTTTTGATGGAAAAAATACTGTAGCCAAACAGTGGCTTGATAAGCGTTATAGAGACTCTGCACCAGGCAAATCAACTATTACTGATTGGTATGCTGAATTTAAATTAATTAATTATTTTTTTTTTTAATTTAGGAGCGCTGAAATGAATGTATCACTCTTGAAGGAGAGTATGTTGATGAATAAAGTCGAATTTCTAAACAAAAAATTGTTTTTCTTATACTCTCTCTCTCTGAAAGACTGATAGTAACAAATCATTTTGTCAGGCAGTTAACAGTGGCGTGCACATTTTGAACACGTTTAAATTGGTTTTGTGTATTTCTATATTAATATTTATCATTTTATTAAACGCACGCCTGTGACCATATTTATCATATCATTAAACACACCCCTGTGACCATATTTTTCCTTAAATTTTTATGGTCTATTGTGTTTAACCCTAGTTCGTATTCCCATATAATATGTGCGGCACACTCGGTTGTTTTTAACAATATTTCGTTTCGAACTATTCATATTTTGTCGCTTTTGTTTTGCCGCTTCTGTGTGATAATACAATAACTTTTTACAAATAATAAATTTTATTACTATCAGTCTTTCGGAGATAGAGTATAGTTAAACCGGAGACATATTGAGCGACGTGGTAGTATATTTCATAGTAAATATAAAAATAGACATAATAAAAATAGTTAAAATATTAAATAGACAACAATAAAAATAAATAAATTTGAGAACAATGAAAAATAACACTTAAAAAATTGATGTGAAGTGTGAATTTTCACACATTGCAGGGTTTCGCAGGTATATAATAAGTGAAGGCGGCATGCTGAGTGTGTAGAACAAATTTTGCTTTGTAGTAACCACTCTAAAATGAACGATCTTTTTAAAATAATTTATCGTCTGTTAATCTCAGAGCTTTAAAAACAAATTTTATGTTAAAATATTTTTTTGTTAATTTTAATTCGAATACCTAATATCATTATTTAGGTTTCTAAATAAGTGCAGTATTTTTTTTATATAACAAGGTTCATTATGATTTTGAAAATTGGGCCTATGGCTTTCATTGGTTGTCTTAAATCATACGCTCCGCCCCTCTGGCTTCGTATAAATGACACAGAATGAAAATATAATTCCAATTGGTTATTAAATTTACGCTCTTGAAAATTAAATTCAAAATGTGCTAAAATATAACTAGAATTTTAACAAATTAATTTAAACATAATAAATATGAAAAAAAAAAAACAAAAAATAAAATTGACTCCACAAGCCAGGAACGAACCTGTGTAGTGAATAACGATCCTGTGTGGTTGTCGAGCAACTGAGCCACTAGACCACCAAACGCTTATCAACTTAGTGTGTTATAAGAGTATAACATGTATGCATCGTCAACCAAAAAACACAAAAAATGCGTTATTTTCCGAAAACATAATCTGATCAAAAATTTCTGTTGTACTATTCCGGTTCACACCATTATACATTACTTAGAATTTTTTCACATTTTTAGTTTAAACCATCTGGGCTACAGGGTGTGGGACAAAAATTTTTTTGCACAATTTTGGCAAAAATCGCCTCAAAATAATTTATTTTGCAAAAATTTAATTTTGATCGTTACTTCACGTACTAAGGGCTTGATACCCTACTCAGAATTTTAAAAAAATATTTTTTTTTCGATGAGCACATATTTGTTTATATTTTTAGGGGGATATGTTTTTTAAATGTTTTAGTATTTTTCCTATGTGCGGGTCAAAAAGTTGTACAAGCATGCCAATTTTCAACTCTCTAGGTTTAGCCGTTTGGCTACAATTTTTACCGAACAGACAGACAGACAGACAGACAGACAGACAGACAGACGACAAAATGACGGTATAAGGGTTTTTTGGTCATACCTACAAAACCCTAAAAATGAATACTCTAGGGAGGGGCAAGTGTCCCCTCTTGCTCTTTATTGAGGGCACCCATGTCTACATTTATATTCGGTAAACAGTTAGTTTGTTGAGAAAAGTAAATAATTTAATGTGGTTTGTAAAGTTTCCATAAAATTTTTTATAGTGTACTTATATGCAAGGCTATTGAACTTGAAGGTTTTCATGGTCATCTTCTTCTGCATCTATATATTGACGTCACAGACTTGTGCAAGAACCTGATATCCACATAGGAATTCTATCAAACCTTTTGAAAAATATAAACACAAAGTATATAACAAAGAACTAAAACTGATAAAAATAATGTTCCACAAATTCGTAAATTGGTAAAACTTTACATACGAGGGCTTTAGGGTTTAAAGTTAAAAGTTTAAAAGTTTAAACGACCTTTAAAGTTTTTACAAAAACTAAGAAAGAAAAAAAAACTTTTTTTTTTGAACAAATTTCAACTTTTTAGGTTAAAGGGTATGGTTAAAGGGTATGGTTAAAGGGCAAAAACAGTATGAAAATAAAGACATTGTAATTAGGCTTCTAATTACTGTTTCAATCAATCTTCTTCTTATTATGTTCATAATTGGAACCCCACGTTGGGCGCCAGAATGTAACTAGACTATCAATTACTTTTTATTTCAATCAATACAAATAAACTTAGCATTGACAAATTAATTTTATGTTGATTTTAGTAACTCCACAAAACAGTACAGTAAAACCTCGATATAACGGACTAATTGGGGGGACGGGGTGTCCGTTAAAGCCGAAAGTCCGTTATATAAAAATAGGTTTAAAATAAATCAAAAAACTTTTTTTTGAAAATATGTACACTGTATTTTGATATTAATAAAAAATACAAAACACAAACAAAATTCTATTTAATTGTCATCGGACATTCGTCGTGAAGTGACGTTGCTGTTTGATATCGACGCGCTTGCTTTCGGGAATCCTGGTTTGAAAAAGGAATCAAGTTTTGTTTGCACTTTTGAAGTTTGCTGTTTTTTATAATCATTGAATTAACTGTTCATATATTGTTACCTATATTAATTATGTGTAATATTAACTGGACGTTTTTAATTTTTTTACATTTGACCGGATTTTTTGTCCGTTATATCCGAAGTCCGTTAAATAGAGGTCCGTTATATCGAGGTTTTACTGTACTATAATAGTACTGTTGACCCTAACATAGATAAAATACTAAAACATCTAAAAAACATATCCCCCTAAAAATATAAACAAATATGTGCTCATCGAAAAAAAATGTATATTTTTATAATTCTGAGTAGAGTATCAAATGAAAGCACTTGGTACGTGGATTAACGATCAAATTTTTATTTTTGCAAAATAAATTATTTTGAAGCGATAATTGCCAAAATTGTGCAAAAAGAATTGTGTCCCACACCCTGTAGCCCAGATGGTTTAAACTAAAAATCTGAAAAAAAATCTAAGTAATGTACATTGGTATGAACCGGAATAGTACAACAGGAATTTTTGATCAGATTACGTTTTTGGAAAAAAACGCATTTTTTGTGATTTTTTGCTAATAATGTAAACAAGTTATAGCTTGCCCATCGGCGTAGCGTAGTGGTAACACATGTGCTCTGCGTTGCGAAGGTCTCGAGTTCGAATCCTGTTCAGGCATGGAAATTTTCTCAAATATAAATTGTCCTGGCTAACAGCAAAGGCCATTAAATTAAAAAAAAAAAAAGTTATAGCTTTGTAACACGCTACAATGGAACGTGTATGCTGGTGTAGTGGTTTTGCGCTGGCGTTTCACCCAAGTAACTCGATCCGAAAGGGATCGAACCCTGCGAGAAGAGACAATATTATTTTTCGTTTCTTTTTTATTTTAATTTTTATATTGTTTAAATTATTTTTTTCAAAATTCTAGTTATATTTTGGCAAATATTGCATTTAATTTTTAAAAGCGTAAATTTAATAACCAGAGGAAATTGTTTAAATTATAATTTAATATTGTTTCAATGTACACGAAATCAGAGGGGCGGAACTTATAACAATCAATGGAAGCCATAGGCGCAATTTTTAAAATTCTTAATGAACCTTGCTATATAAAACCAGTGGCGAAGGGACACCTCCGCTAGACTTGCCCTTCCATAAAAAAAATAATACTAAAAAAATACATAAAAAAAAATTAAATTTAAAAAAAAAAATTTAAAAGAAGATTTAGGTAAATCTTCAAAAATACATCAAATTATGTCCTATACAAATTTTTGTCCAAGGCTTGGTTTACTAGTTACGAATTTTTTTTTAAAGTTTAATAACTTCCGTTTCCGGTTTCGGATTTTAATAAAAAACAATAGGTTTCTTCCCAATTATTAGGAAAATTTTTTAGTACCAGAACGAACTCTTTAAGTTAAACCGTTTTTGAGTTATCGTGTATACACACAGACACACAGACACACAGCCACACACACACACGGACGGCACTTCGAAAATAGGTTTTTTGGATTCCCTGGACCATGAAACGTGGTCATCTGTCAAAATCTGGGCATCGAAAATTTTCGCGATTACAATACTTGCCCCTTATATATTAAGGTCGGGCAAGTAAAAAAATACTGCACATATTTAGACACCTAAATAATGATATTAGGCGTTCGAATTAAAATTAACAAAACAAATATTTTAATATAAAATTTGTTTTGACATCCCAAATAATCATCATTCACTTACTAAATACCTGCAAAACCCGGAATTGTGTGAAAATTCACACTTCACATCAATTTTTCTATATGTTCTAAATATCTCGTTATGTATTACTGGCAAAAGATCTTTAAAGGGGGCTTGCTTAATGTATGGTTGTCCCTTGGATATAGGGGAAAATTTTTAAGATCGTAGCGCCACGCGGATTTTTTTGAAACCATTCTACATCAGATACCACTTGACATTTACTAGTAAATAATAGCGAAAAGTGTATCAAAAAACGACAAAAAATAAATAATTGTTTGGGATTTTCTGATTTTGTGAAGTGACATTACTTGTAAACATCTAAAATACTACATTTTGTGATCTGGTTTTAAGTTATGGCGGTTTTCCATTGTCGATTATTTTAACTATATTGGGGGAAATAATAATTCCCGTGTTGTTTACGAAGGGGTAGAAATCTACAATGCTGGGCATATAATATTGTGTGGGGTCACTGAAAAAAACAGAGAGTTCATAAAGATTTATACAGACTTGTGCATTATAATCTAACCCACACACAATAACAGGAATTTTCAAGATATGCGATAATAAATACAAAAATGAAAATATGTTTTGTAGTCACTATCATTAAAATGTAATGAGCAAACTTTGATATAAGGGCTCACTTTTTTTCCAATTTTTAAATTATTTATCTTAACATCGCGTCGATTCCTAACCTCTTGCTTTCCCAATTTTGTTTCGAACCATACGGTGTCTGATATTGGTGGAAACAAATGAAACGATATTTCCGGGTTTCTTCTTTTCAATGAATTGCACATAGGCACACAACAATATGTATTATACATTTTTCAATGATTATAATAAAACTTTAAAAACAAACTTCATACAAAACCAATACACAAAACGAAATGTTATCTGATGTACACAAGTTCATGAAACGCTCACCAGATGGTAGGGTGCTTAGCTGCAAATCCCTATACCTCCGAAATCCTAGACCATATTTGAAATTACGAAATCCATTCATATTTGGCGGGCCGCGGGCCATAGGTTATTGACCATTGCTCCAGACTGACTGGCCAAAAATGTATATCGATATTATTGCAGTAAACTTTTTATAAATTAATAATTGCGATGAATGGAGCGTACGGAAATTGTTGCTATTCCCAAATATTACAATGACTGTTACTTTTACTGATATTTGGCCTTGGCTCACAAGTCTACTTTCTACAAATGGTCTGTTATGCAATGCGTTATGAGATAGGTAAGTGGAGAGCTCGTTCAGCCGGCTAACGAAATGCCAGGTGAAATTGTGAATCACACTACCGACACACCGGTAGTATATATATATTTGCACTAATTACACACGGTCTCTTATTGCGTTAAGTTGCAAATCATATACCAGGGGATATGAAATACAAGGTGTATAAATAAAGTAACCGGACTGATTTAAAACATTTTTAGGATTTTGTAGGTATGACCAAAAAACCCTTATACCGTCATTTTGTCGTCTGTCTGTCTGTCTGTCTGTTCGGTAAAATTTGTAGCCAAACGGCTAAACCTAGAGAGTTGAAATTTGGCATGCTTATACAACTCTTTGACCCGCACATACTAATAAAATATAAAACATCTAAAAAACATATCCCCCTAAAAATATAAACAAATATATGCTCATCGAAAAAACAAAATATTTTTTTTTACAATTCTGTGTAGGGTATCAAATGAAAGCCCTTGGTACTTGGATTAACGATCAAAATTTTATTTTTGCAAAATAAATTATTTTAAGGCGATTTTTGCCAAAATTGTGCAAAAAAAAAAATTTGTCCCACACCCTGTAGCCCAGATGGTTTAAACTAAAAATCTGAAAAAATTCTCAGTAATGTACATTGGTGTGAACCGGAATAGTACAACAGGAATTTTTGATCAGATTATGTTTTCGGAAAATAACGCATTTTTTGTGTTTTTAAGTAAAATATGTAATATATTTAATCCGCTATTTAACATAGTAAACGAGTGATCCTGTATAGCACAGTGGTAGCGTTCTCGCTTAGTGAGTTGAAACTACTGTAAGAAACTGTGTTCGAATCCCGTCAATTTTTATTTTTTCAGTTTTTTTTTTGCATTTTTATTTTGTTTAAATTATTTTGTCAAAATTCTAGTTATATTTTGGTAAATGTTGCATTTAATTTTTAAAAGCGTAAATTTAATAACCAGTGGGAAATGTTGAAATTATAATTTAATTCTATATTTGAAGGTATCAGAGGGCCAGGCTTATGATTTAAGCAACCAATGGAAGCCATAGGCACAATTTTCAACATCTTAATGAATCTTGCTATACAAAAAAAAAAAAATTCTGCACATATTTAGAATCTTAAATAATGGTATTAGGCATTCGAATTAAAATTCATAAAAAAATATTTTGATATAAAATTTGTTTTGGCATCCCAAATAATCATCACACAGTTAATAAATACCTGCGAAACCCTGAAATGTATGAAAATTCACACTTCACATCAATTTATTTTTATTCGAATAGAATTACAATTCAATATTGTCTCCCTCAAATTAACTTCCTTGGGAAGCCACAGAGCGCTGGAGACGGTTCTTCCAATTCTCATAGCAGTGCTGGAACTCGCATACTGGAATAGCTTTCAGCTGGTCGATTATGGACGTTTGAATGTTTTCGAGTGTCCCAAAATGACGTCCCTTGAGGTGATTTTTCAATCTTGGGAAAAGGAAAAAGTCACAAGGACTCGAGTCAGGCGAATAAGGGAGCTGAGGAGCCACAGGAATCGTTTTGTGAAGGGTTTTTTGGAACAAGTTTTGCACAGATTTTTCTCATCCCCAATTCATTAGTCAAAATCTGATGAACGGTAATGTGAGTCAAATTCAACTCTTCCCCGATCATTTTGACTGTCGTTCACGACCAGAAAGAAAAAAAAAAAATAACAAATAATTATTTTAACAAGCATTTTATCTTAACAAATGATTTATATTACATAACAAATTAATCAATTAATTAAACTTATTTATTTATTTATTATTTGTTTAATTTTCCTCTAGTTGCTGCATATTCCCTTTTAGAAGAAGTAATTTCTGATGAATGATATACATGCAGAAACATTTTTACATTTTATTAATTTTCAAAAACATAAGGACAATAACAACGTTATTAATGCAACTTTTTTTTGCACAAACTATTGTTAACATGCAAGAAGCTTTTGGAGAAAGATTTAAATAGTTTAGAAAATATAAAGCTACACTAGCTCTTTTGGCAAAACCAATTGAAGCAGATATGCAGCAATTACATTTATCACCAATCCCATTGATTAATCAGCCACAATTTGAACTTCAATTATTGGATTTGAAATCCAAATATTTATGGAATAATATATTCTTAAAACTTAATTCTGAACTGGAAAGTTTAGAAAGAGAAAAGTTCATTTTATCCAGTAGTGGATCGAAATTCGCAATCTTCAAGATGTAGATAAAGTTGTTTTCGAAGTTTGGAATCGTCTTCCAGAATCGTTCAATCATTTTAAAAATTATGCTTTTGGACTAGTGACAATTTTCGGATCCACACATTACTGTGAGCAAGTCTTTTCACATATGAAATTAATAGTCAGTTAAGAAGTAATCTTACTGACCTGAAACTTGAGTACTGCCAAGTTAAAGATTACTGAATATTTACCAAATATTGAAGTCTTATCGAACACTATGCAAGTAGCAATCGTCCCAGTAAAAAAAATATTATATTGTAATATACTGGCAAGTGCAATAGGTATCACAAACTAAATGTATAAGTAAATATTAATTAATTTATACATTATATATTAATAACAATTTTTACGTTTTTTCTTAAATATAGCATATATTTTTTAGCGGCTCTTCCATGTTATTGTTTTCAATATAGATTTGGCTCTTTGTCGCTGAAAGGTTGCCGACCCCTGACCTAGAGCGTTAAAATTTTGGCATGCTTGAACAACTCACTGACACAAATATAGACAGAAAAGGTGCCGCAAATTTTTTATTGAAAGTATTTTTTAATAATTCTCCGTTCTGTAAGAATGCTTGGTATATTATTTAGGAATTTCAGTATAATAATTATATGTTATGAAATTATTACTTTTGGTAAAACATGTAAATGATGTAAGCTATGATGTAAAATGCATTTGCTTAATTTTTTGGCTTGGTCAATGTTATTACACACAAGTGCGAAAATAATCCCAAATATTTTGAAATGATTTTTTGGTTTCATTTAAATGAAAAAAAATTGATGTGAAGTGTGAATTTTCACACATTTCAGGGTTATGCAGGTATTCAGTAAGTGAATGATGATTATTTGGGATGCCAAAACAAATTTTATATTAAAATATTTTTTTTGTTAATTTTAATTTGAACGCCTAATACCATTATTTAGGTTTCTAAATATGTGCAGTATTTTTTTTTATATAGCAAGGTTCATTAAGAATTTTAAAAATTGCGCCTATGGCTTCCATTGGTTGTTATAAGTTCCGCCCCTCTGATTTCGTGTACATTGAAACAGAATTAAATTATAATTTAAACAATTTCCACTGGTTATTAAATTTACGCTTTTAAAAATTAAATGCAACATTTGCCAAAATATAACTAGAATTTTGAAAAAATAATTTAAACAATATAAAAATTCAAAAGTAAAACATAAATTAATATTGTCTCTTCTCGTAGGGTTCGATCCCTTTCGGATCGAGTTACTTGGGTGAAAAGCCAGCGCAAAACCACTACACCAGCATACACGTTCCATTGTAGCGTGTTACAAAGCTATAACTTGTGTACATTATTAGCAAAAAATTACAAAAAAATGCGTTTTTTTCCAAAAACGTAATCTGAAAAATTCCTGTTGTAATATTCCAGTTCACACCAATGTACATTACTTAGAATTTTTTCAGATTTTTAGTTTAAACCATCTGGGCTACAGGGTGTGGGACAAAAAAAATTTTGCACATATTTGTTTATATTTTTAGAGGGGTATGTTTTTTAGATATGTTAGTATTTTTCCTATGTGCGGGTCAAAGAGTTGTATAAGCATGCCAAATTTCAACTCTCTAGGTTTAGCCGTTTGGCTACAATTTTTACCGAACAGACAGACAGACAGACAGACAGACAGACAGACAGACAGACAGACAGACAGACAGACAGACAGACAGACAGACAGACAGACGACAAAATGACGGTATAAGGGTTTTTAGGTCATACCTACAAAACCCTAAAAATGGAGTAATAAGAATAAAGTAAAATTTACTAAAAAATAAATCATTACTAAGGGACATATTTCCTAAAGTTTAGCTTTAGGGTCCCCCCCCATAACTCCCCAAATATTCATCTAATTTAAAAAATATATATATAAGTAATAGAATTGTTTTCTTATTATTAACTATTTTTGTCATATGATTTTGCTGTTAAGTCAATAATAAGGGAGATATATGTAGATTTTAGTTTTAGGATGTCCCCCCATTACTCCCCAAATATTCATCTAATTGTAAAAATGCACTGCAACAAAAAATATTTGCTTTCTTGCTACTATAAGCAATTTTTGTTATAAATATTTTTCTGTTGAGTTAATATTAAGGAAGATATTTTAAGTTTTTTAATAAATAGTTAGCTAAAATTTTTGGCGCACAGCATCAAAGGCTATTAAAAAAGCAATAAACAATGAATTTGTTTTACAACTTGTTTTAAAACTTCGAAATATCCTCCTAGAATAAAACATTATGAGATAGACAGACAGACAGACAGACAGACGTTCTTCAGTTACTACGAATTACGAACTCCTTTGACATAGTTCACGGACCCGTGATTGTAAAACGCTATTTTTGGCCACCAAATGATTCGTTTACACCAGATTTGCAAAGAAGTTTTTACATTGCAAAAACTTATTAACGTACATAATAAAACAACAATATTTTGGTGGATTTTTGTCCTTGAACGAAGGATTTTTAAAACAAACAACACACATCATTAATTTGAATAATAGATCTATTTTTTTGTTGATAAAAAACATAGATACTAAAAATAATATTATACGGAAATAATATAGATGTGGAGTTTGTCAATGGCTACCAAATTACGAAATCTATAACAAGGTAGACCTTGCCTTGTCAAACAGATGATGACTAGTTTTTTATCATAGAAAAAAAGGAGATTTGTAACTCGAATTTCTGAATGAAAGACATTTTTTATATTTTGGGAATCGGAAACGGTAACTCACACTCTCGAGAATTCCCGAGCCAACTTTTTACCGACCGCCAACATATATAATACCCTTTTCACATCAGATGTTTAAGTTCGGATGTTAAAGTGACTGTGTCTTTAAACGCTAATGTGAAAACGTATGAACTCGTCTAAACACAAGTGATGTTTAAGGCAGAGATCTACGTCTTAAACATCGTCCGCATTGCCAACTTAATTTCTATTATAAAAAAATACTCCTTGAATTTGTGCTGTCAACATTTTATATTATCATAAACAAGAATACTGTATTATATTGACGTTATAAGAAGTTTATACTTATTGTTATAATAAAATTATTTATTTTAATAATGTGTTTAATAAAATACAGAGCTACAATAATTGAGATAAAATGTATCGACTTACATGTTAATACAGGTGTAATATATTCTTTATTGTAGTGTCTTTATTGTAGAATGAAATGAAATATCCTTAATTGTTTATAATAATTCAAAATGTGCGTCTGCGCAGACAGTTCAAAACTGGTAATTTCATGACGGTAACTTAAGGACAAAATTACTGTAGCTGATGACAGCACCGGAGATTTAAACATCAAGTGTGAAAGCAAACCGATGTTAAACATCGGTGAACTTTAAGTTCACTCGTATTAAAGTTCTAGTATGAAAATGGTATAAGGGAGGTATTGTGATCATATTTTTATCGGGCCGCTGGCCGCCCATAGACCACAAGTAAATAATAAAACTATAGTCTATTTCAAATTAAAAAAAAGTAGATAGCGCTGCGAACCGAGTACGATTTACACTGGACAAATACAGTATAGCGGAAAATCTAAAATAAGTTACAACTAGGGCATGGGCGTAGCAACTGGGTTAGTAAGTGATTTTTTTTAATTTAAAAAAGGTTAGATCAGATATTGAAATAAACAAGGCAGATAATACACTTACGTTATTTATACGACATAAATTCAGTTAAATGGGATATTTGAAAAAGTTAAAAATATATTAATTTTAAAAATTATGTACTATATACAAAAAGAGAGATTTGACAAAAATAATTTAAATAAAGCAATAAAACAAACAATATATCTTCAGAGCTAAAGCTTCTTATTTAAATATTAGCTGTTCACTTTTGTAAGAACACACTTTAGGTAAAACCGACTTTAGGTTGATAAGGTTATGATTATTATAATTAAGATATTATCTGTCTCATTTTGTAATACGGAACTAACAGGTAAAGTTCATTTTTTATGTTGTATATTGACAATACATTTATAATATTGTCATAGTATTGGTTCACACGGATACGCCAAAGTCTGTTTACACCACAACAGTCACCAAAGTAACCAGATCTAGTTACGTATTACAAATTGAGACGGATTATATAATTTTTCATTATGACATATGTC
This sequence comes from Liopterus haemorrhoidalis, assembly GCA_963971575.1. Classification (NCBI taxonomy): domain Eukaryota; kingdom Metazoa; phylum Arthropoda; class Insecta; order Coleoptera; family Dytiscidae; genus Liopterus; species Liopterus haemorrhoidalis. The sequence continues at coordinate 27,095,075 of OZ020625.1, forward strand.
AAATGGATCGACATTTTAAAAAAGTGAAATTTTTTAATACCAACATGACATACAGTTTCAAAGGTGCAAACTATTGAAAACAAAATTCCCTCTTAGTTTGTTCTTACAAAAGTGAACAGCTTATAATTATTGTAAATAAAAATTAAAATATATGTATATATGAAGGTCTAAACATTATATCAATAATTTCTTCTTTGGGCACAATCGGCTGTCTTTTGGCCTCACATTAGTCCTCTCTCTTGATCAGTTAATTGTCAAGTGTCAAAAAATATTTATATGTCAGATAACCTCAGAAATATTTAAATGTCAGAAAAACAAATTACATGGAGAATTTTCTCCATAAAATCTACGCCAAGAAAATGTAAATAATAACAAAATATATGAAAAAAATTAAATAATATATATTTTCAATGCACGACACTGAACATCTGTCAACTTGGACTAAAAACAATATTTTAACAGTGTAATAGGGATGACGATCTAAACCAATCCGAAGCAAGGACAAACAGCTCCTATCTTCTTACACACATTTTTCTACTTTGAAATAGACCAGCGTTTCCGAAAGTGTGGGTCGCGACGCGCCACCGGGTCGCAGAAAAATTTTGCCGGGTCGCGAAAAAAATTGCAAAAACACAAAAAAGATTTTTTTTGTACATATTATTTTTTTTATGTCAGTTAATAACTAAAATTGTGTGTATTTGTGCTCTTTATTACTATACTATATTCTTTATTACTATACTATACTCTTTATTACTAAACTATACTCTTTATTACTATTTATTACTCTTTATTACTATAAAGCAACTGCTTTAAAATAAAATTTGTTTTGTAAATAAATGTATATTTTTTCATAAGGTGGGTCGCGAAAATTTTTAAATTCTCGTACCGGGTCGCGGTCAGAAAAGTTTGGGAACCGCTGAAATAGACCATAGATAGTGATTTGTAAAAAAAAATCCAGTCCATGTCCTTGCAGTTTGTTACTCCCGAAGGATATCTCTGGAAGAAATTAAATTTATAACTTACATTGTTCCTTTTGGTACTGTCATATTGAGCCCATCGAGGATGACGTTTTTGTTTCCTTTACTTCCATATTGTTTAAAGGCCCTTCTAACGCAGACTGCTTGTTGCCTCCTGGAGCTGATGGTGCTCTGCTGGGGTTTGAACTGTTTCCTCTTCATAGCCAACTCCGTAAGGTCACCTGTTGACGCCACAGCGGGTACGCTAGCTTGAGCTGTCTCCATTTCTGAAATAAATAATTAAATATTCATTAATTATATAATTAGGTGACTAAAAAACTTACATGCAGTTTTGGAGACAAAAAATTAAGCAAGGACATTTTCAGAAAAAGATTTATATGTTATAATAATCACCTTCACTATTGACGACCCTTTCCCAAAGAAATACAAGTTTGTATAACCTATTTTATAGAACTTTGTTAGTGGGCAGTGTCTTGAACGAAAAATTGTTGCAAGATAATGCAAGACTATATACAGTGCTGCCAAAAGGGTATGCTGCGGCACATTAGTGTGCCGCAAAATTTTCCAAGTGTGCCGCGAAATATTAAGGGGAAAAAAAAGATGGGCGAGATTTGTTGTAATCGGTGCGATGTCATTTTGTTATGTTATGTAAAGGCATACAATATATGAGGTGTGTAAATTGAATAACCGGAATGATTTAAAAAAAAATTATTTGAATAAAATTACAATTCAATATTGTCTCTCTCAAAATAACTCTCAAAAGAAAGCCATACAGCGTTGGAGACGGTTCTTCCAATCCTCATAGCAGTGCTGGAACTCGGATACTGGAATAACTTTCAACTGGTCAGTTACGGACGTTTGAATGTTTTCGAGTGTCCCAAAATGACGTTCCTTGAGGTGATTTTTCAATCTTGGGAAGAGGAAAAAGTCACAAGAACTCAAGTCAGGCGAATAAGGAGGCTGAAGAGCCACAGGAATGTTTTTACTGGCCAAAAACTCGTTTATTGAAATTGCAGATTTTTCTTATCCCCAATTCATTGGTCAAAATCTAATGAACGGTAGTGTGAGTCAAATTCAATTCTTCCCCGATCATTCTGACTCAACCGACGATCTGAATTCACAAGAACCAGGATTCTGTCGACATTTTAATCAGTTCTTGAAGATGAAGGCCTTCCACTGCGTGATTCATCTTCAATCAACTCTCTTATGAAAATGCCTTTAACCACCAAAAAACCTGGGTCCTTGACAAAACACTGTCTCCATAGGCCTGCTGAAGTTTTGCAAAAGTTTCCGTTGCACTGTGCCCAAGTCTGAAGCAAAACCTGATAGCACACCGTTGCTCGAATGAATGTCACTCATTTTTAGAAATTGAAAATACTGTTTCACGAAAAAAAACGCTACGGACAGCAAAATTACTCTAGCAAGTTCAAACTCGTACTGAAGGCGTATCACATGTTCACCTGCCGCCCCTCCAAGTCCCGCGTCCCAAATGTTGCCAGATCAGACGCTGTGTTGCCAGTCCGGTTACTTAATTTACACACCTCGTAAATGATCTCTCCGATGTAGACTGAGATAGCCAATGTGTTTATATGTCTGTCTCATTAAAACAACTCACTAACTATAAGTTTGTAAAACTATCTACAGTCGACAACGTATAACGTATTAAATTTAGAGCTGTAAACGGTCGCTTGAGTTACCATATCGTCGGCTGAAAATAATAAGGTTGTATGTGACATTTTTTGTCAAATGCACTTTTCAATACTATAGAGTTGTATGTCACGTAACCTACTTGTTCCAATAATTTCCATAAGATAGCATTACTGGTGTCGGAGAAAAAAGCACAAAACCATAGTTGTATGTCTTCAAAAATAAAAAACTTACAAAACATAGTTATATGTTATAACATACACCCTTGTATTTTAATTGTTTTTCTTTTAATTCATAATTTATGATTGTATGTTTGACATACAACATCTTTTATGTTAAATATAAAACATCTTTTTCGGGCACCTGGGTTACAAAAAATATTAAAAAGAATAAAACAAGGTCTTGAAGACTTGTTAAATATATTTAGAGACATTAAGGTTTCTACAAATAAAAATCCGTTACCAGAAAACAAGGTAATCGCTTTAAAATCTATGCTGGATTGGATGCCTACTATGGATAAATCTTATTATGAAACAATATTGCCAAGAAAGTAAATCTCAAGAAAATAATAAAAATACAATTTATTTCGTTTTTTTTTTTAATTTCGAATGTTTCAGTTTCAGTTCAAATTATCTTAATTTATCTTAATTTTTTGTAAGATTAATGTTTAATTTGTTAATATTTTGCAAGCATATTGTTTAATTTGTGTTATTTAATCAAATAAAAATTTAATACGTGACTAACATTTCTTTTACCTTTTCTGGTACCTTTTTAACAATTTTCAGAAACCTAAAAACTGAAGCTTTACCTATAAACTGAATTTCCCCCCGATATTACTTTGAACTACAAAGCTGTATGTAACGTTAAGGTACTAAGTTTCGTGTTTTTCTTAATCACAAAGTTGTATGTTCATTTTTCAAATTGTTAAAATGGTATTATTCAAATTTTTTTTTTCCAAAATAATGCGTTAATGACAATAACATATCAATATATAGTTATTAAAAAAATTTCTTCCTTGTATTGTAACCTTATATTGGTTTTTTCCATGTCAAAATTTTTGAAGCTTGTTTTCTCAAATGTAATACACTTTGACATACAACCTTATTATTTTCAGCCGACGATATGACAAACTTGTTAGTGACAATCAACAGTGCACAAGTCATAAACCTATAGTCGACTAATTTAAGAGTTCTGAACGCACCTTTACATACATTGAATATATTTGTTAACATGTCCACACAAAATATTTTTGAATATATTTGTTATTTATTGACGGTTTAGTTTTGAAGTGTATACTTAGGAATGACCATGAAATTTTAAAATATTATGTTGTCTTAATATTTGGCAATTCACAAATATTTTACTTTCTCTTCTAGTGAATTGTTTACTAAAAATTCCCATTAGTAACACATTACGTTGTCATTAAATTTTTTTTATTTTCAACTGCAAAATTTGAAAATTATTATTTAAATACTATAATAATAATAGACTTTATTTTGGCGTAGTTTCAGCTACTGTTGGTCTTCCAACTTAAACTTAATATACCTATGGTCTATTTCAAAGTAGAAAAAAGTAGATAGCGCTGCGAACCGAGTACGATTTACACTGATCAAAAACAGTATAGCGGGAAATTTAAAATAAGTTACAACTAGGGCATGGGCGTAGTAACTGGGTTAGCAAATGATTTTTTTTTAATATAAAAAAGGTTAATAAGATATTGAAATAAACAAGGCAGATAATACACTTACGTTATTTATACGACATAAATTCAGTTTAATGGGAAATTTGAAAAAGTTTAAATTTTTAAAATATTAATTTTAAAAATTATGTACTATATATAAAGAGAGATTTGGCTAAAAGAGTTTAAATAAAGCAATAAAACAAACAATATATCTTCAGAGCTAAAGTTTCTTATTTAAATAATTATTGTAAATAAAAATTAAAAATATATGTATATATGAAGGTCTAAAAATTATATCAATAACTTCTTCTTTGGGCACAATCAGCTGGACTGTCTTTTGGCCTCACATTAGTCCTCTATCTTGATCTGTTAATTGGCAAGTGTAAAAAAATATTTATATGTCAGATAACCTAAAAAATATATAATTGCGTAAAAACAAATTACATGGAGAATTTTCTCCATAAAATCTACGCCAAGAATATAAATAAAAGTCTAAATATGTGAATAATAAGAAAATATATGAGAAAAATTAAATAATATAAATAATATATATTTCCAATGTACGACACTGAACATCTGTCAACTTGGACTAAAAACAATATTTTTACAGTGTAATAGGGTTGACGATCTAAACCAATCCGAAGCAAGGACAAACAGCTCCTATCTTCTTACACACATTTTTCTACTTTGAAATAGACCAATAGTTTCGTATTACAAATTGAGACAGATTATACCTTTTAATTTTTTACGAAAACTAAAAAAGAAAAATTTTATTTAGGAACAAACTGTTTTATTGCTTTCCAAAATATTCGCCTTTACGATGTATACACTTTTGCATGCGTTCAAACCAATTCTCGAAACATTTTTTCCACTCTGAAGTTGGTATCTCAAAAACATGGTTTTCGAAGGCTTCAGCAGTTCTTGAGGTGATGAAAATCGCTGTCCACATATTTTTTGTTTGACAAGAAATTTTTTAGTAAGATTTGGGGGGCCAAATACAGTGATGACCTAAAAAAATGGTCCTCACTTCTAAAATACATTTTTCTCCAGACAATTCTGGTGGCCAGACCAGTTTTGGGGAGGGGCGGATCCCCACTAGCGCCGCCACTGCAAATTAGCATGTAAACATACTTCCTTTAGTCTGTTTATTCAATAGTCCTGGCTAATTGCTTTAGTAAGCAAAGGCCATAAACGTAAAATTCAATATATTTGTATAAATGTCTATTGTTTTTTTTTTTTTTTTGTTGTTTACAATGCAACTCATGCATACATATTTAAAGACTTAATTTAGAAAAAACTAAACCTTACAGTTAGTTTTTTTTTAAATAATTTTTTGCAAAATAATTATTAATTTAATTTTCGGTTACCTTGTACGTCAGAGACTTGAATAAGCGGTTAAGAGAGTAACCAGTCTGGAGTCCAAAGTAAAAAAATACGACTATAAAATCATCAAAGAATTGACGTCATCACAGTTTGAAAATGATAAATGACACACTGAAAAGAGTAGGGGCTTCCATTGAATTAGTAAACATTAAAAACCCATCAAACAACGACTTGTGATACAAAAAATGTACTGTTCACAATTATAAATGTCAAGTTATAAAACAAATGGTTTTGACAGATAGTGGACAGTAGTTTTGTTGACTTTTAGGGTTTCATAGGTATAATCTGTCTCAGTGGCGCACCCAGAGGGTGGAGCGGGGCATGCCCGACCCCCCGAGAAAGAGAAAAAAAAAATGTATCACCATGGTATTAGGTATAATCTGTCTCATTTTGTAATACGAAACTATGGTCTATTTTAAAGTAGAAAAATGTGTGTAAGAAGATAGGAGCTGTTTGTCTTTGCTTCGAATTGGTTTAGATCTTCACCCCTATTACACTGTTCAAATATTGTTTTTAGTCCAAGTTGACAGATGTTCAGTGTCGTACATTGGAAATAAAGTCTGTTCCAAACGGTTAAGCGGAACTAGATTTTACAATCTAGTTACTTTCATCGTTTAAATCGTGCTTTTCGACCGTTTTGTTTAAGCTTTGTAAATCATACTTACAATAAACATTTTTTGGTTAAGGTTAATATTATTTTAAAATGTAATTTTCTTTATATTTTGATTTTTTGTGTCATTCTTAATACAAATTTCCCATTTATTTATTTTTTTGTCATTAAAATATGTAAAAAAAATAATTAAATTTTGACATATGTCATTCGTTTCCATGATTTCACTGTTTGAATTTTAAATTTTGACATTCCAACGTGAAAAATGAAATAACCAAAACAAGGTCTCTTCTCGTGACAACCTAAAAGAGCGAAATTCCCATTTAGTTCCACCTAACCGTTTGGAACAGAGTGTATATGTTATTTATATTATTTAATTTTTTCATATATTTTGTTATTATTTACATATTTAGACTTTTATTTATATTCTTGGCGTAAACTTTATTGATAAAATTCTCCATGTGATTTGTTTTTACGCAGTTATATATTTTTTAGGTTATCTGACATATAAATATTTTTTGACACTTGACAATTAACAGATCAAGAGAGAGGACTAATGTGAGGCCAAAAGACAGCCCAGCTGATTGTGCCCAAAGAAGAAGTTATTGATATAATTTTTAGACCTTCATATATACATATATTTTTAATTTTTATTTACAATAATTATTTAAATAAGAAACTTTAGCTCTGAAGATATATTGTTTGTTTTATTGCTTTGTTTAAACTCTTTTAGCCAAATCTTTCTTTTTATATATAGTACATAATTTTTAAAATTAATATTTTTTTAACTTTTTCAAATTTTCCATTAAACTGAATTTATGTCAGATAAATAACGTAAGTGTATTATCTGCCTTGTTTATTTCAATATCTTATTAACCTTTTTTATATTAAAAAAAAAAATCACTTGCTAACCCAGTTGCTACGCCCATGCCCTAGTTGTAACTTATTTTAAATTTCCCGCTATACTGTATTTGATCAGTGTAAATCGTACTCGGTTCGCAGCGCTATCTACTTTTTTCTACTTTGAAATAGACCATAGATTTTGCAATCTAGTTACTTTCATCGCTTAAATCGTGCTTTTCGGTCGTTTTGTTTAAGCTTTGTAAATCATACCTACAATAAACATTTTTTGGTTAAGGTTAATATCATTTTAAAATGTTATTTTCTTTATATTTAGATTTTTTGTGTCATTCTTAATACAAATTTCCCATTTATTTATTTTTTTGTCATTAAAATATCTAAAAAAAATATTTAATTTTGACATGTCATTCGTTTCCATGGTTTCATTGTTGGCATTTTAAATTTTGACATACCAACGTGAAAAATGAAATAACCCAAGCAAGGTCCCTTCTCGTGACAACCTAAAAGAACTAAATTCCCATTTAGTTCCGCTTAACCATTTGGAACAGACTGTAGGTCGGATTTGAACCTAAGCCCATATCCTTGCTAGCAATCAACGGCAAGAACAAACGCTTTTAGCGCTTTCAGCCACAGGTTTACACACTTTTTTTGTAAATATACAAATTAAGATTTTCCAAATACATTGCTTCCGAAGTTGTTAATATTAATATTGAGCCTGACGAAGGATTAAATACATAAAACTTCACTAATGTCGCATTAACAAGAATATAAACAAAGAATACTTTTGTCCATATCTCGTGAGAAAGTACAACAATACAAAATGTTCTAAATACAACATATTAAGTAATATGCAGTAGGTAATTACAATGTGTAAATTGTGACCGCAGTAGTTTTGAAACATGGTGGTTTCTCTTTTAATAATATACATTTTCACATTTTAAAACATCCTTGTTCAAATGTACTCGATCAGATATAATTAACAATATTAAATAATACAAGATACATCACTGTATATCATCATATGCTCTAACGATTTTATGTATTACAGTCTAATAAAACTGTCTGCATAAATCACAAGATTGCATTGGTAGATCGTATCAAAAATTGAGCTCGAAATATACAGGAACAAACCGGAACGGTGTTCCGGTTAGTGAAATTATTTTGATGGTTGGAGAAAAGAAAAGAGTCCCGCAGAATGGAAAATAGCTGTCATGTTCAGGGGCGTACACAGATTTTGGGCTTGGGGGGGGGTCCAATTATACATAATTTTTATAAGCACAGGTCAAAATTTCAATTTCAAGTGAAGAGTAAAAAAAAGGTCCTCCTTTCTAAATTTTAAGTGAAGAGCAAAAAACAGTTCCTCACTTCTAAATTTTAACTGAAGAGCAAAAAAAAGTCCTCTGTTCTCACAGTACGGGGGGGGTCCGGACCCCTTGGACCCCCCCTTGTGTGCGCCCCTGTTCATGTTCCCGATCCATAAGAAAGGAAAAAATCAGCTGTGGCCACCACAGGACCGACCGCCATCATAAAGTATTTATATAAATTACATTCTAGCAGCAGAGTAGAAATAACTTGACCTAATATTTTCTAACAGAGATATTATTTATCATGACCATGGAAACGTTACATATAAATATGAAAAAATTGAGACTTGGAAAAAATTTCGAAAATTTTACAGAAATTATTCAAAATTTTTCGTTTTATCAAAAAACGTCTCAAATAAAAGTTATTAGTTATTGCTTTTATAGCAACTTTTGTTTAATAAATTTTTTCGAGATATTTTTCGGTTGTGAAATATTCGCCAAAATCTTAAAATCGACACGAGTAAACTCCTATTTTTAGTCAACCGATTTTTACCAAAAGTTGATCAACTCGTGCCATTGATGCCAGAAGCTTAAATATGAAGTTTCATAAAAATCCTTTCAGCCGAATTTGCTCTGCACGTGTACACAGAGAGACAGACAGACAGACGGACGAACGGACGGACAGACAGACAGACAGACAGATGGACAGACGGACGGACAGACGGACGGACAGACGGACGGACAGATGGACAGACAAACAGACAGACAGACGGACAGACAGACAGACGGACGGACAGACAGACAGACGGACGGACAGACAGACCGACAGATATCATGCTAAAAATAGTCAAAACATTATGTAGGGACCTCAATTCGTGGAGATCCATCGAAATCTCGAAACGTCAAAATTGGTATGATCACAATACCTCCCTTATATATGTTGGCGGTCGGTAAAAATTATCGTGGAATCAAAAATTTTAACTAACCAAATCTTGTATGAAACAAATTTTCACACAAACATATAAATAAAATCCGGTTAGAATTCAAACCAGTTAGCAGAATCAAAAACTGAAAAAACATCAACCTCGCAAAATTTTAATTTAAATTTTATGTAAAAATTTCCAGTTTTACTGATTTTATTATTTAAACACGTGTTAATTTAAATTTATATTTTTGTAAACATTTAATGAATACTTATAAGTTAAACAAAAGATCTATAGTCTATCGCAAACATTTAAGCAGAACTAAAAAGGATTTTTATTTTCTTAACTTATCACAAGTTCACTTTTTAACAACTTTTCTTAGAATGAGGTTTTTGTTAAACAAAATAGTCAAAATACTAATTCAATTTTCAAAAGTTACTAGTTTTCAATATCTAGTTCCGCTCAAACCCAAAAAACAAATGAATCCAGATCCAGTACACCCTCTTGTACTAAAGATCCAAAAATTGAAAAAAGAATATGAAAAAGCAGGTTTGGAAGTAAACTTCAATAAAAAGTACTAATCAACTGATGAACTAGAAATTCACGAACAATTCAAGATCTGCAAATAAAAGGGTGTCGTTTCAAATAGATAGAAATAGATAGATTCAAATATGCACGATCTCAAAAAAATTTATGTGAAATGTAAATTTTCACACATTGCAGGGTTTCGCAGGTATATAATAAGTGAAAGCGGCATGCTGAGTGTGTAGGACAAATTTTGCTTTGTAGTAATCACGGCAAAATGAACGATATTTTTAAAATTATCGTCTGTTAATCTAAGAGCTTTACCAAATTTTATGTTAAAATATTTTTTTGTTAATTTTAATTCGAATACCTAATACCATTATTTAGGTTTCTAAATATGTGCAGTATTATTTTATATAGCAAGGTTCATTAAGATTTTGAAAATTGCGCCTATGGCTTCCATTGGTTGCTTAAATCATAAGCCCCGCCCTCTGATTTCGTATACATTCAAACATAGAATTAGAAACATAGAATGAAAATATAATTCCAACAATTCCAACTGGTTATTAAATTTATTATTTACTGGTTTTATTACCATTATTTACGTTTTTAAAGATGTGCAGTATTTTTTTTTTTTATATAGCAAGGTTCATTAAGTTTTTGAAAATTGTGCCTATGGCTTCCATTGGTTGTTTTAAGTCATATGCTCCACTCCTCTGGTTTCGTATACATGACACATAGAATGAAAATATAATTCCAACAATTCCAACTGGTTATTAAATTTACGCTCTTAAAAATTAAATGCAACATTTGCCAAAATATAATTAAAATTATGACATTTTTTTTGGGATTCTTAGTTTAAACCAGGGCTTCGAACCATTATTTTTTTCGTTTCGGTTTTCGTTCCGGTTCAATTAAAAAATATATATATATCAGTTCAGTTCTGGTTTTCGTTCCAGCAAAAATAACGGTTTTTTTCGTTTTTCGGTTTAGTTCCAAGTGATAAATTTTTAAATGCTTTTATTTGTATTAGAAATTTATTTTCTATTATAATTTAGAAGAACATTTTATTCCTTATTTTGTGATAATTATGCCAAGGCATCTGCCAGGGGGGTTCTAGGTGTTCACCCCCCTCCCTACCGAAATAATAGTACCGCATTTTTTTTTTTTACTTTTCAGTTCAACAAATTACGATTTTTTTCTGCTCATCAGTTTAAAAAATAATCTTAAATACAATGTATTTTATATTCACTTACATAAACATATTTTCGGGCGGCATTTTTTATATTTAGTTATAGTTGTAAAAAACAACTTGTTCATTTCATAAGTTTACTATTCGATTTCCACGAATTATGGATTACTACATGATGTTGCATTTCTAGGTATATCAACTTATGCGGCCTCCTTTATTACTGCCTAATTTAAATATGGCTTCCAATGGTAAAAAAGTTCTCCACCAAGTTTCCATGTTTATTAATTTATAAAAACCACAATTTGATTGACTTAGAAAGGGCGGCGAATTGGAGACCGCCCCGGGCGTCAAAAGTTCTTGGTACGCCACTGACCAGAACAAAGTTATGGTTTATCGTAATTCAAATATTCGTATCACAGGAAAAAGATGTAACTGAAAAACCTTGACAATTAACAGAGGAAGAAAGAAGAATTGTACGTATAAGGTTATCCACAGTAATTTTGTAAGAATAAAAACATTCAGTTATTAACAAAAATAAATATCTTTTATGTATATAATTATTGGAAACGCATTATGTAAAACAAATAATGTTTTAATGACACATTCAAAAAATGACTATTCATATGTGACGCAAATCCTTTCTTCAATAGAACAAAAAATTGAAGGAACTAACAAACAATATGATCTTTTTCATACTTCTTAGACTATGAACTCATAAAAATAAATTATTAAATATGTTCATATGTCAACTTGTTCAACAATGTTTAAATTAAATAAAAACTCAAGTGTTCTAAAGTCAAGATTCTTGAATGGACACTACAAAAGTCTAGTAGGACTTGACGTAGACCTCTTACAATTGAGAAGTGACATTACCGTTGGCGGCGCTGTAATTCATGGCAAAATGGCTGTCGTGTCTAGTATTCAGGTGTCAATATGCTAACAGGGAACAGGTTAATTTAAGCACAGTACATTTTTATTTTATGAAAATGTATCTATCGACGTTCTAACAAAAAATCAACACCAGAACATATGTAATAATTTCAAACAGTACTACAGTCGCGTAGTACAATATTTGACCACGAGACTGCGTATCCGAGCGTGTCAGTTCTCAATACAAAGATACGAGGGTTACCTTTTATGTTTTTACAAACAACCACTAGATGGCAATATTGAAATGTGTCATTACTATATACGTAAAATTTGACATTTGTTATTGTGAAATCAGTGGCAGTTTATAAATTGACCGACTAGTTTTTTGAGAGTGAGCGTTAAAAAAAGTTTGTAAAAATGAATATTACTCGTGAAGGTTTTCGTTGGATGATTTTTTACGATTTTAGTAAAGACCTAACTCAACAATAATGCATAGATTCACTTCGTTCAACTTTTGGTAATAAAACACCATCAGAAAAGACTGTTTACAATTGGTTTGCAGAATTTTGTCGTGGTTATTCGTCCGTCAGTGATAAATCTCGTGAGGGTCGACCAAAATCGGTTGTGATTCAAAAAAAAAAAAAAACATCGATGCTGTGCGCAAAATGATTGAAGAAGATCGGTATGTGACTTGTATGTGACCGTGAGGTAGAGGCATCCTTTGGCATATCGCAGACTGCAGTACATTCGATTTTGCATGAACATTTAGCTGTGAAAAAGATCTGTTCCTGATGGATTCCGCATAATTTGACCGAAGCTCAAAAAAAGACTCGTGTTGATTGGCGTAATGCTAAAAAAATTCAACCCAGGCACTGCAAAATCCGAACAACATCATTACAGGTGTCGAAACTTGGATTTATTCATATGAACTGGAAACTAAGCAACAATCCACTTCCAAGATGAACCGAAACCCACAAAAGTTGTTCGTTCACGAAGCACTTCCAAGAAAATAATCCTCTAAAGGAATGGTTGTGATATATCGCAACCATTCCTTTATTTCATTTCATTGATTTCATAGGTGTAACTTATTACAAGTTTCATTTTATTGTATTTAAACAACTACTAACAAAAAGAAATTAAAGTCAAGAAATTTTTTTTTTTAGGGGCCCACTTTTCTTTTGTGCTTCAGGCCCCCCTAACCCTAAATCCGGCCCTGGCCATGGGAAAGATCCGAAAAGAAGGGGGATGGTTGCCACATGAATAGACCGAAAATGCCATTGCTAATCGTTAAAACGATGTTAAATTGGTTAATTTAAATGTAAAATAATTTTGTATTTATAATTTTTTTTCACGCTTATTCGCGATTTGATGAAAATATTTTGATATTTTTTTGATGAAACCTTATAGGGTAACTGCAGCGAATTTCGACTACCAAATTTATTTATTTTTTAATTTACGTACTATTCAATATTTTGGTATGAAAGTGGTCCCAATCGATACCTCATTCACTTATCTTTAGGTGCTAAATATTTTCACGATGAAACAAGCTGTTATTACAACTTAAGTTCGACATAAAAAAAATATGAAAAAAAAGTTGATTTCAAAAAAGTGATGTTAATATCGACTACCCTAAGATTTTAAGATAATCAACGATTCTTGTCTCTTTTACATTTTATTTAGGTAAAAGAATATAATAATAGAGACTTTTAGTAAGACGTGATTTTAACTGTCGTCAAATTAGGTAAGTGAAACATGCATGCATGTAATATCGACTAGTCCGTAGTAGCTTCATTCCTCTAGTCGATATTACCTGCAATCAAATCTGTTTTATTTAGCCTGTGATATTGTAACAAAATATTATGAAAATCAAATTTTACCAGCTAATATATATGTATTTGGATCAGTTCTTATCAGTTTATTCAATGCAAAATGTTTTGTTTAACTTTCCTTTGATAAACAACTGCTGATTAAAACCAATAAGAAAATATTTTAAAACTTAAAAAATATAAATATCTACACTGTTCGTCTAACGATATTCACACGTGGCTTAAAATAAAGTGATGTTAGTTTTTCACATAAACATAGTGTTACGTTATACTACCGCTATATGGCAGCAATTATTTAGAGAAATAATGGGATAGTCGAAATTACCTGCATAGTCGAAATTCGCTGCAGTTACCCTATATTGCAAAATATTTTGCTCGACTTCAATCTGCAAATTTCAAAATAAAATTTTTTCGTGAAACATTCAAGTTTTAAGTGGTAATAAATAATGGTAAATCAGGTGTATAATATAATTTAAAAAATAAAGTCACTCGCCTTGGTACAATTTTCTCAGTTTGTAGATCAATGTGAAAACATGTTATTTTATTTAATATTCTCCCACGACTTGTTTATTCTTTTCACCCAAAAAAAAGTACATTTTTTTGAAGGGGTCACGACAATTCGTCGACAGGCTTTACGTCTACGATATTTCGTATACAGACAAGTTAACGACAATTACAGACGAATTAACCTGGTAGACGTAATGTCAGTAGACGCAAAGTCGATATACTAAATGTCGTGGTGGACGAAAAGTCTGTATCCGAATTGTGGTGGTAGACGACAAGTCCGTATACCTCATGTCTGTAGACGAATTGTCGTGGAACCTTTTTTTAAGGGGGGGGGGTCTGATAACCACATTTTAAGCATATTTTTGTGAATTTTTTTTCAAATCTATGGTTAAATTTATTCAATTTCAAACTAAGTACATATATAAAGTATGTTTTGAAGAAGATACAAAAAAAATTTGAAGGCAAAATATGGCAAAATGAGCCAGCTGTGGCAAATCTTCTCAGACTCCGGGAAAAAAATTAGATTTTGCGTTGACCAGCATAACTCGTCACTGGATCATCTGACATCAAAAATCCAAAAAGATTTTGTTAGTTTATGAGTTTGCCGAGGTAATGACGTTGAGTTTTTATTTTTAAAATGATTTTTCAGTTTTTAGCGTTACTTAGAAGACAAAAAAAAAATTAATTCCCTCTAAAAAAAACCTGAAAATTAGTATATTTGTGATTGTTAAATAAAAAAAAAACATGAAAAAAAATATCTCAACGTCGTTACCACGGCAAACTCATAAACTAACAAAATCTTTTTGGATTTTTGATTTCAGATGATCCAGTGACGAGTTATGCTGGTCACCGCAAAATCTAATTTTTTTCCCGGAGTCTGAGAAGATTTGCCACAGCTGGCTCATTTTGCCATATTTTGCCTCCAAAGTTTTTTGTATCTTCTTCAAAACATACTTTATATATGTACTTAGTTTGAAAATGAATAAATTTAACCATAGATTTGAAAAAAAAATCACAAAAATATGCTTAAAATGTGGTTATCAGACCCCCCCCCTTAAGAGCCCATGCCCTGCCTCGATAGAGGATCGACTGCTTTAATTAATAATTTTTACACAAAAAAGCTTCATTTTTAAGAGAAAGGGTTGAAAACGTCAAAATCTACAAAATCTACTAGAAGACCGTATTGAAGTCGATAGATAAAGAACTGGACAACTCCTTCGCTGGTCACTGGAGCTTCTAGCAAGATTCAGAGCCAGTCCATAATGCGAAGACTGCACTGCAGTGTCTTAAAAGCAATATACCGAACTTTTCCTGCTGATTGTCCACCTAGCAGCTCTCAACCCCCTGGATTACAAATTATGGTCCATACTGCAGGACATGGCAAGAAGAGAGGACATAATCGCTAGCCTGAGGCACTCCCTGATGAAGGACAGCAGAGGTTTTTCTGTAGAAACCCTCCGTAATTCTATTGACATGTGGCCAAAGAGACTTAAGCACTGTGTAACGGCCAAAATTGGTTATTTTGAAAACGGACAAGTGTTTCTTATTTAAGAGGATAAATTAGTTATGTTTCGCGCAATATAAACATACATTTGTTTTGGCCATAGAATTTAGACCAAATATACTCGGATCCAGTGGCGCGCCAACGAAATTTGCCGCCCGGGTGCAAGACTTTATTTGCCGCCCCTACGTATTTCGACAATAAAACACAATAAAATTTTAAATGTATCTATATAATCTCATATTTTTAAATCCATTTGAAAATTATTATTTGACTGTAAAAGATAAAAAATAAAAAATTATCTAATATTACCAGCGTTATTTATTTTCGTCATTTAAACAAAAATATTTTTTTTACAATCCAAAATTAACATGATAAACGTTTTTTTTTATGATTATTATTATTATTAAACAATGATTGACGAGGCTTTTTGCCGCCCCTGAAATTTGCCGCCCGTGTGCGGTGCACTCCTTGCACCCTCGGGTTGGCGCGCCCCTGCTCGGATCAAATTGATTTTTTTTTTTATTTGAAGATAAAGACCTTTCTCGGATTATTTTACCCCCTTGTACTAAATTTGGCGAAAATTGGTCTATCCGTTTGGCTTTTGATAAAGAATAGACAAAAAAACAAACAGACAAACAAACAAACTTGTTTTTTACCGACCGCCACCATATATAAGGAAGGTTTTGTGATCATACCGATTTTTGACATTTCGATATTTCGATGGATCTCCACGAATTGAGGTCCCTACATAACGTTTCGCATATTTTTAGCATGATCTCTGTCTGTCTGTCTGTCTGTTGGTCCGTGTACACGTGCAGAGCAAATTCGGCTAAAAGGATTTTTATGAAGCTTCATATTTAAGCTTTTGACATCAATGGCACGAGTTGATCAACTTTTGGTAAAAATCGGTTGACTAGAAACGGCAGTTTACACGTGTCGGTTTTAAGATTTTTGCGAATATTTCACAATACAGAAATATTTGGAAAAAAATTATTGAATAACATGTAAACATAGCTTCTCATTTGACATTTGCGCTAAATATAATATTATTCCTGAGAACCTTAAATCTTTTAGCTTTTTCAAAAAAAAAAGAAGCTCATCTGGGATAAAATTCTATAAAAATGTATAAATGCTTATAAAAGTCTTAAAAAAAGTCTTAACTTCTAATAGGTTCATCTTGCCCTTTTAATTTCATGTTCTTTTCAATGTTCTTTTCTTACTTAATTCTACCCAGGTTAGTGAACGTTTCATATCTACATGCTTCAATGTTAGTCATGACAATTGTGGAATTGTAAATAGCAAAGGACCCTGGTTCTGTTAATATGTGCTATACAGTGGTACCTTGACTTAAGAGTTTAATTCGTTCCGTGACGGAGCTCGTAACTCAAATTACTCGTATGTCAAATCAATTTTTCCCATTGGAATGAGTTCGGCAAGTGTCATTAAATAGCGTCGTCGAACGCCGTTGTAACTGGTGTTTCTTTTGAATAAAGCTTGAAACATTCTCCCACATTCCCAACATTTCGTTCATCTCACTTGTAGAGATAACCTCCTCCGCTCGTAATTCGAATTTTAGCTCTCAACTCAAAGCAAAACATCGGCCAAGAGACGGCTCGTTTCTCGAAAAGCTCTTTAGTTAGGACACTCGTAAGTCAAGGTACCACTGTATTTATATTTTTATACTTTTTGGGAGCTCATGAGGAAGAACAGTCTTTGTATTCTGACAAAGACTAATCATGGGCCTTTATCCATTGTACAAATTATTAATATTATTATTATTTGTAAAAACCTAACTATTTAATCTTGTACTTTGGGTAGGGTGACCATTTTCTTAAGAAGGCAATGCGGGACGGAGCAAAAAAAAATGTTAAACCTCCCAAATCCAAGTAAAGAGCAAAAAAAAAAGGTCCTCATCTCCCAAAATCCGAGTGAAGAGCAAAAAAAAGGTCCTCATCTCCCAAAATCCGAGTGAAGAGCAAAAAAAAGGTCCTCATCTCCCAAAATCTAAGTAAAGAGCAAAAAAAAAGGTCCTCACCTCCCAAATCCAAGTGGAGAGCAAAAAAAAGGTTCTCACCTCCCAAATCCAAGTGGAGAGCAAAAAAAAGGTCCTCATCTCCCAAAATCCGAGTGAAGAGCAAAAAAAAGGTCCTCATCTCCCAAAATCTAAGTGAAGAGCAAAAAAAAGGTCCTCACCTCCCAAATCCAAGTGGAGAGCAAAAAAAAGGTCCTCACCTCCCAAATCCAAGTGAAGAGCAAAAAAAAGGTCCTCACCTCCCAAATCCAAGTGAAGAGCAAAAAAAAGGTCCTCACCTCCCAAATCCAAGTGAAGAGCAAAAAAAAGGTCCTCACCTCCCAAATCCAAGTGAAGAGCAAAAAAAAGGTCCTCACCTCCCAAATCCAAGTGAAGAGCAAAAAAAAGGTCCTCACCTCCCAAATCCAAGTGGAGAGCAAAAAAAAGGTCCTCACCTCCCAAATCCAAGTGGAGAGCAAAAAAAAGGTCCTCACCTCCCAAATCCAAGTGAAGAGCAAAAAAAAGGTCCTCACCTCCCAAATCCAAGTGAAGAGCAAAAAAAAGGTCCTCACCTCCCAAATCCAAGTGAAGAGCAAAAAAAAGGTCCTCACCTCCCAAATCCAAGTGAAGAGCAAAAAAAAGGTCCTCACCTCCCAAATCCAAGTGAAGAGCAAAAAAAAGGTCCTCACCTCCCAAATCCAAGTGAAGAGCAAAAAAAAGGTCCTCACCTCCCAAATCCAAGTGAAGAGCAAAAAAAAGGTCCTCACCTCCCAAATCCAAGTGGAGAGCAAAAAAAAGGTCCTCACCTCCCAAATCCAAGTGAAGAGCAAAAAAAAGGTCCTCACCTCCCAAATCCAAGTGAAGAGCAAAAAAAAGGTCCTCACCTCCCAAATCCAAGTGAAGAGCAAAAAAAAGGTCCTCACCTCCAAAATCCAAATGCGGGACGAATGGTCACCCTAACTTTGGGTATAAATGAACAAATTAAAATTAAATTAAATTAAAAAATAATTAAATGTTGCTATAAAAGCAATAACTAACAACTTTTATTTGAGACATTTTTTGATAAAGCAGCAAAAATTAAACAAGTACTTTGTGATGGCGGTCCGTCCTGTGGTGACCACAGCTGATTTATATATATAAGAAGATAAAGACCAATATTTTTCTGCAACAAGTGACGAACACTTTTAAAACCGACTATATTTTCCGGCATTGCTTCCGTGAAGATGTGCTTCACGGAAGCAGTAGTCCACCAAAAAACGGTCATTCTCGTTACCCATAAAATGTCTTAAGATCATATTAGATTAAATTTGTAAAAATAATAAAATTATAATAAACCTACTTGTTTTATTCTGTGAAAATCCTTAAATATTAAATAATAATTTTCAAAAAAACCACTTATTATTCACTTCACTACACTTTTATACATTGTTTTCCACAAAAATGTTATTAAAAATGTTTATTTAATTTTCACTTATAATATATACGGGTCTTGGAAGGTAAGTCTGCTTTTAAGACTGTCAAAAACATAACTAAACCATGCGGAGTTGAATCAAATATCGCGGTTCTCCCCCTCTTGAATCGTGAAGACTCATCACTAGAAAGCATATTACAGACTACGGTACTAAACACTAATAGAATTATAATTAGTTATTCGTTAATGTGTTTTTATGATGATTTTTCTTTTTGGGAACTCAGAGTCGGGTTAAATTTTGACTTCAGATTCTCCATCTTAATTTGTTAAGTACGTAGGGCGCTAGAAAACTTTTGAGATACGGATATATAAATAAACATAGCCAGTTTACGACGGTTGCCTTTTATATTTCGATTTGAGAAAAAAATTTCGAAAAATTTTACAGAAATTATTCGAAATTTTTCGTTTTATCAAAAAACGTCTCAAATAAAAGTTATTATTTATTGCATTTATAGCAACTTTCTTTAAATAAATTTTTTCTAAATATTTTTCTGTTGCTAAATATTCGCAAAAATATTAAAATCGACACGAGTAAACTCCCATTTCTAGTCAACCGATTTTTACCAAAAGTTGATCAACTCGTGCCATTGATGGCAGAAGCTTAAATATGAAGTTTCATAAAAACCTTTCAGCCAAATTTGCTCTGCACGTGTACACAGACAGATGGACGGACAGACAGACGGACAGATAGACAGACGGACGGACAGACAGACCGACAGACATCATGCTAAAAATAGTCAAAACGTTATGTAGGGACCTCAATTCGTGGACATCCATCGAAATCTCGAAACGTCAAAATTGGTATGATCATAATACCTCCCTTATATATGTTGTCGGTAAAAATCAATTTCAACTGTTAGGTGAATCACACGCATACGATACGCGACACGGTCATAACAAGTTGATGATTCCGAAGCACAGAACCACTACTTATGAACGCAGTCCAAAATATATGGCAATAATTTTATTTAATAAACTACCGTCAGAAATTCAACAATTAAGTAACTTCAAAATATTCAAAAGTAATTTAAAAAAATATTTAATAGAAAGATCATTCTATTCGGTTTCTGAATTTCTGACACACAATTAAAATAATAATAATAATGATAATAATAATAATGTTTATTTCACAAGTAACAAGAAATTTGTACATGCAACGTCAAGATAATAAAAGTTCTTATAATACTACACACACAAGTATATATATTATATATATAAAAGCCCTAATTTCTGTGTGTACGTAACCCTAAGTTCCTAGGTTCTAGCGGGGCTTGAGGTGTGTGGTCGGTCACTCCCCACCAGTGAGAGCGACGTTCTCCGACAAACAACAGCTCACTTAGGCTAAGCACATAGTGAAGCAGAGAGCAAAGCAGCGATGAAACCGGAGAGTAAAACAGCGAAAGAATGTCGCGCTTATAAAAGAGTGTCTACACATAGTGACGCGTTTAAAATCGTGCAGAAAGTTCACAAAATTATAATGGATTTCTTGCTAACATAAAACTCTTCCCTGAAAATTTGGTATTTAATAAAAAATAAAAATAAACACACTAGAAGGTGCAATGTTCACAGAATAAATAAAAGTAGACATATACATGGTGAATTTCATCATTTCTATATGCAACTCTGCAAACATCCAGAAAAGTTTCATTCTTATTTTCGCTTGAGTATTTCAACGTTTGATTATATTTTGGAAAAAATTCAACATAAATTGGTAAAAAATGGACAAATTTCAATCGGAACCTACACTAAATACCTCTTATAAATGAGAACTACTTGTAAATGCCTCAATATCCATTTTAAACAACTATTTCAGCAACGATGATAGCAGAGAAATCAAAATTATTTGAACGCGTCGCCTTGCTCGACTATAACAACGATATAACCTCGCTGCAGTACGCTCCACTATGCGCGTGTTAACAGGAATTAATTTATTTAATTTCGCCACTTTGCTCTCTTTTTTATACCTTTGCTATAATCAGAAACAGCTATAACATTGATATCCAGCATATGGGCAGCGGGCCGTATCAAGCCCGATACTAATTTTTAAACCACACGCATTAAGCGGTTTTTAGGATTTCCTAGGTATAATCAAGAAACGTTTTTGTTTTGTTAATATACGCAGAATCATGCAAATTTTAATAATTGATTTCTGCTTATATTGATTTTTATTCGATATCAGTTTGCCAACGTTGTTGGCAACGGGGTCTGCTAATATTTGTAATAATAAGATAAAGTATAATAGAATAAGATGAACAAAATAGCATAAAAATAAATAATAATAATAATAGTCATAATTCCAGAAAAGTTTTTGGAAGACTAACTGTTCTCGAGGAAAAATTCCTCCAGATTGTATATGTTTTTCGAGAGAAGTGTTTTAATTTCTTTTTTGAAAACGTTAATATTATTTACTTCTTTAAAAGATGAAGGCAACTGATTGTAAAATTTACAGGCATTGTACCTGGCACCTTTTTCTGACAGACCGAGATTTATTTTGTCCATCCTTAAGATGTCAGCCTTATGCCTTGTATTATGGGTCTAAACTGGATAATTGGTCTTAAGAAGTTGAATGTTTTTAAAAGTGAAAATTAATAATTCAAAAATATAAATGCCAGGAACAGTGAGAATTCCAAAATCTTTAAACACAGAGCGACATGAGTCTCTATTTCTCAAATTTGCGAGAATTCTAAGAGCTCGCTTTTGTGTAACGAAAACTCTCTGGAGTTTTCCCCAGTGCATTATTCCATATTTCAAAAATGAATGAAAATTAGCTGTTATGTAAATTACATCAATATGTTTACTATATAGACCGGGAGCTCATGACATTTTTGGTCTCCGATTTCATACAGCATGCCTTTTGGAGGAGAGAATATTTACCCTGTGACAACAAAAAAGGGATGGTACTAAACCCCTGCACGCTTTCCGGTCATAGGGAAAATTGCATTTGCACAAAATTTTTGTATTTTTCTCTGATTTAATATTGCTTGCCCTTTTGTCAAAAGAAAGTTATAACAAATTTAAAGTCTTTTAATTATAGGCATGCTGTATGAAAACGCGGAAAATCATATTTTTTTATTACAAGATCACATGACCGTTTGAGCCCTTTGGGACCCTCCGAATCGCATGCATATATTTAAAAGACTTTAAATTTGTTATAACTTTCTTTTGACAAAAGGGGCAAGCAATATTAAATCAGAGAAAAGCACAAAAATTTTGTGTTTAAGTGGAAATGCAATTTTCCCTATGACCGGAAAGCGTGCAGGGGTTTAGTACCATCCCTGTTTTGTTGTCACAGGGTAAATATTCTCTCCTCCAAAAGGCATGCTGTATGAAATCGGAGACCAAAAACTGTCATGAGCTCCTGGTCTAATATTGATGTAATTTTTTTATATATTTATGTATTACTATATTATTTGTATTTTTTGACGAGTCTTATATCGACAGTTGTACGATCTATTGGACAATAAAGATGATTATTATTATTATTAGTTTTTGTAAAAACTTAAAAGTACAAGGTTCTCTTAGATTTTGTAAGGATTATTGACATAACCTCATATTTTCACGTAATTGAAGCCTTGCTAAGTTAAAATTAATTATTCATGTGAAAAATACGTTACTCTCTTTTGCTATATAATTATTAAAACGTCTTTGTCTTGCAAAAATCAATTTCTCTAACAATATATCATAAAATTTCTTCTTAATTTTAGTATTTTGTAGACAGGAGAATAAAACACCACTTTTATAACGACATACTTGTTTTAAAATTGTATTTTTACAGGCTATACACATTTTTATGTCTTAAATGAAGTGTGTTAGAAATTTTTTGCAGACCACCTAAAATTTTTATATAGTCTAGCAGCTAGAGTCTAGTTTGTTGATTTTGAATGGTGTCAAAGTTAACAATATTAACAACATTTTAAGTTTATATTTTTAAGTGTTTACAGTTTATTTATAATTTTTCAAAAATAATTGTATTAAAAAGTGTTCGATAATGGCAAAGATAAAAAGGTAAGTGGATTGGATTTTAAGAATTAATATAAATATCGAAATAATGAGTATTATCAAAATTATCATCTGCTCTATTGATTTTATGTAAATATTTAAAAAACTGACACTTTTATCTAGAAATGTATTGATAGATTTTAATATCAGAATACACTATCACAGTACTTATCTTTTTACCGACCGCCAACATACACAGGGTGTTTGTTTGAAACGGGTCACCCCGAAAATCTCCTTTATTTGTAAAGATACAAAAAATCTTCAGAACAAAAGTTAAACTAGACACATGTTAACCATTTCAAAATGGCGACCATTTATTTACAAAATAATAATCAACATAAGTTTTACAAAGTTGAACGTAGCAAGCTTTGAAAACAATAAAAAAAGAAACAAAATATCTCTAAAATAAACTATTTTACTATTTAGAGATATTTTGTTTCTTTTTTTATTGTTTTCAAAGCTTGCTACGTTCAACTTTGTAAAACTTATGTTGATTATTATTTTGTAAATAAATGGTCGCCATTTTGAAATGGTTAACATAAAAATATGACTTTTTGGTGTCATTGTAAAGCTAATTTAATATACTTTTAGGAAAAAAATATAAAATTATCGATTCCTTATGTTAGATCAAAAGTTGACATCATTTCCGGTGAAACCGGAAGTGCATCAGAATTCTTATAGTAACCTTTAGATGGGCTTTTTTGTCTAGTTTAAATTTTGTTCTGAAGATTTTTTGTATCTTTACAAATAAAGGAGATTTTCGGGGTGCCCCGTTTCAAACAAACACCCTGTATAAGGGAGGTATTGTGATCATACCGATTTTGACATTTCGAGATTTTGATGGATCTCCACGAATTGAGGTCCCTACATAACGTTTTCACTATTTTTAGCATGATGTGTGTCGGTCTGGCTGTCCGTCCGTCTGTCTGTCTGTCCGTCTGTCTGTGTATACGTGCAGAGCTAATTCGGCTGAAAGGATTTTTATGAAACTTCATATTTAAGCTTTTGACATCAATGGCACGAGTTGATCAACTTTTGGTAAAAATCGGTTGACTAAAAATGAGAGTTTACTCGTGTCGATTTTAAGGTTTTTGTGAATATTTCACAACAGAAAAATATTTCGAAAAAAATTATTTAACAAAAGTTGCTATAAAAGCAATAATTAATAACTTTTATTTGAGGCATTTTTTGATAAAACGAAAAATTTTTGTAAAATTTTTCGAAATTTTTACTAAGTATCATTTTTTTCATACTTATATGTAAGGTTTCCATGGTCATGATAAATAATATCTCTGTTAGAAAATATTAGGCCAAGTTATTTCTACTCTGCTGCTAGAATGTATTTTATACAAGTACTTTGTGATGGCGGTCGGTCCTGTGGTGGCCACAGCTGATTTTTATTATAAAAGAGGCTTTAAAGTCAAAGTCCTATGTAAGCAGAATGAATCATAGTTGGGTTTTTCAAAATCTTGTTATTTCTTAACGTAATAATTTAAAAATACATATTAATTATTTTTCATTTTACGTTTATGATTACGCAAGCGGCAAATTATGAAACAATGCACCGTACTCAGCAGTTTTGTGATTGTGGCAACGACTAATATATATAATTTCGTAATTGTATTGACACGAATTTAATACTTTTGACATTTTATGAATTTATTACAACAATTTAGAATTCATTTAAATAAAATAAATAAAATTAAACAATATAGAAATCTTTTGCACGTGTCTGATATTGAGAACTAACACGCTCGAATACGCAGTCTGGTTGTCAAATATTGTACTAGGCGCTCTAGTACTGTTTAAACTTATTACATATGTTCTAGTGTTGAATTTTTGTTAGAATGTCGATAGAAGTTTTTAAAAACTATAAGTTAAGTATGAAAAAATTGATATGAAGTGTGAATTTTCACACATTTCAGGGTTTTGCAGGTATTTAGTAAGTGAATGATGATTATTTGGGATGCCAAAACAAATTTTATATTAAAATATTTTTTTTGTTAATTTTAATTCAAACGCCTACTATAATACTATTATTTAGGTTTCTAATTATGTGCAGTATTTTTTTTTTATATATAGCAAGGTTCATTAAGAATTTTAAAAATTGCGCCTATGGCTTCCATTGGTTGTTATAAGTTCCGCCCCTCTGATTTCGTGTACATTGAAACAAAATTAAATTATAATTTAAACAATTTCCACTGGTTATTAAATTTACGCTTTTAAAAATTAAATGCAACATTTGCCAGAATATAACTAGAATTTTGAAAAAATAATTTAAACAATATTAAAAAAAAAAAAACAAAAATTAATATTGTCTCTTCTCGCAGAGTTCGATCCCTTTCGGATCGAGTTAGTTGGGTGAGAAGCCAGCATCATAACCACTACACCAGGACACACCTTCCAGTGTAGCGTGTTACAAAGCTGTAACTTGTGTACATTATTAGCCAAAAAACACAAAAAAATGCGTTTTTTTCCAAAAACATAATCTGATCAAAAATCTCTGTTGTACTATTCCGGTTCACACCAATATACATTGCTTAGATTTTTTTCAGATTTTTAGTTTAAACCATCTGGGCTACAGGGTGTGGGACAAAAATTTTTTTGCACAATTTTGGCAAAAATCGCTTCAAAATAATTTATTTTGCAAAAATAAAAAATTGATCGTTAATCCACGTACCAAGGGCTTTCATTTGATACCCTACTCAGAATTATAAAAAAAAATTTTTTTTCGATGCGCACATATTTGTTTATATTTTTAGGGGGATATGTTTTTTAGATGTTTTAGTATTTTTCCTATGTGCGGGTCAAAGAGTTGTATAAGCATGCCAAATTTCAACTCTCTAGGTTTAGCCGGCAGGCTACAATTTTTACCGAACAGACAGACAACAAAATGAAGGTATAAGGGTTTTTTGGTCATACCTACCATTGATGTCGAAAGCTTAAATATGAAGTTTCATAAAAATCTTTTTAGCAGAATTTGCTCTGTACGGGTACACAGACAGACACAGACAGACAGACAGACAGACAGACAGACGGACGAACAGACGGACGGACGGACAGACAGACCGACAGACATCATGCTAAAAATAGTCAAAACGTTATGTAGGGACCTCAATTCGTGGAGATCGAGCAATTTCTAGACTGAATATAATCAATATACTTTGAGTAAAACTCTTATTAGAGCGTTAAAAAAATACCGGCAAACGCGTTTATTTTCTGATATATTTGAGTAATACCCCTTTTGGGATCTTCCCCCAATACTATTTTAATATTTAACCCCAAGAAACTTTGAATAAAAGTCTATTGGGGCGTTAAAAATACTTACATTTTTTGAATAATCCACAAAAACAATTTTGTAAATATTTTTCGCCTCGAATTTTGTTAAATTTGAAGTATTGGGCACTCGAAAAATAAAACTGCTGTCTTCTAACATCCTTCAAGTCGTAGGGATGACCCAAAAGGCACTTATAACACTAAAAATATATTTAAAAAATCTTCAAAAACTGTTTTTCATTTAAAATCAAACTACGTCTTGTTTAAACTGATCACGAGCAAAGAATGACCATTAGGTAGATTAAAATCCTTATCAAGTTAATCCTGTTACATAAAAAGATTAGATTTATTTTATTTCTAATTGATTTTTTGATTTGATATTTTAAACTACAAATAAATTATTTAATGAATAAATTTATAAAATTTATGTGGGATGGATTTTTATTTGTCACATAAAATTATATTACAGTCTGTTCCAAACGGTTAAGCGGAACTAAATGGGAATTTAGTTCTTTAAGGTTGTAACGAGAAGGGACCTTGCTTGGGATATTTCATTTTTCACGTTGGGATGTCAAAATTAAAAATTCAAACAATGAAACCATGGAAACGAATGACATATGTCAAAATTAAATATTTTTTTTAGATATATTAATGACAAAAACATAAATAAATGGGAAATTTGTATTAAGAATGACACAAAAAATCAAAATATAAAGAAAATGACATTTTAAAATAATATTAACCTTAACCGAAAAATGTTTATTGTAAGTATGATTTACAAAGCTTAAACAAAACGGCCGAAAGGCACGATTTAAACGATGAAAGTAACTAGATTGCAAAATCTAGTTCCGCTTAACCGTTTGGAACAGACTGTAGATTTAAATACTGTTTACTAAATTTTAGGGCAAAATTACGTACTATCGGTAACTGAGGCGACAGTTTCGGTCAAAGCCATCCATTACCGCATTATTTTATAACAAAATAATAAATGACAAAGTGGAATATAGGGTTCTTATTAGTATGGATCTGACGTACTTATGCTTTGAAAATGGCGAAAGCCGAAACTATGGTCTATTTCAAAGTAGAAAAATGTGTGTAAGAAGATAGGAGCTGTTTGTCCTTGCTTCGGATTGGTTTAGATCGTCATCCCTATTACACTGTTAAATATTATTTTTAGTCCAAGTTGACAGATGTTCAGTGTCGTACATTGGAAATATATTATATAATCCGTCTCAATTTGTAATACGAAACTAGATCTGGTTACTTTGGTGAGTGTTGTGGTGTAAACAGACTTTGGTGTATCAGTGCCCAAAGAAAAAGAAGAAGAAGAAGTTTTAAAAAATACCAATAAAGAAAATATACATCGTACGTATTATTTTATAATAGATGTTTTGGTGACAGCAATTCTTGGCTGTGACAGGTATCATGTTTTAGTAAAAGGGGGCATATTCCAACACTAATGCAAAAATAATGTTATTTTTATAGCAGCACGTAAACCAACATGTTTTTTTGATAAAAACTCATGTCAACGAATGGGTTTTAGATATTATGTATCAATTAAGTCAGCAGCCTTGACAGAAATTAATCTACGCACTTCAAAAAATATATGTGCATGCACGACGAATTATGGTCTTAATTGTTTCCTAGATTGACACAATATTAACACTAGAACTACCAAACCCGTCATTTTGACGGGTTTTAAATTTTCTCATTAAAAATTTAAAAAATCATGTAAGTTAGCGGTAAAATGTTATAATGATTTTTAATAGAATAGAACAAATGTTATATATGTCTATTCATTTTCTGTAAATTGTTTTAAATTTCCATAATTTGGTATACATATAACTAAATATACCAAAACCCGTCATTTTGACGGGTAGCGTAGATAAAATCCAAAGTGTCTTCTATAGGGGAAAAATTTTAAGATCGTAGCGCCACGCGGATTTTTTTGAAACCATTCTAAATCAGATACCACTTGACATTTACTAGTAAATAATAGCGAAAAGTGTATCAAAAAACGACAAAAAATAAATAATTGTTTGGGATTTTCTGATTTTGTGAAGTGACATTACTTGTAAACATCTAAAATACTACATTTTGTGATCTGGTTTTAAGTTATGGCGGTTTTCCATTGTCGATTATTTTAACTATATTGGGGGAAATAATAATTCCCGTGTTGTTTACCAAGGGGTAGAAATCTACAATGCTGGGCATATAATATTGTGTGGAGTCACTGAAAAAAACAGAGAGTTCATAAAGATTTATGCATTATGCCTACAAACTTGTGCATTACAAACCCACACACAATAACAGGAATTTTCAAGATATGCGATAATAAATACAAAATTGAAAATATTTTTTGTAGTCACTATCATTAAAATGTAATGAGCAAACTTTGATATAAGGGCTCACTTTTATTCCAATTTTTAAATTGTTTATCTAAACATCGCGTCGATTCCTAACCTCTTGCTTTCCCAATTTTGTTTCGAACCGTACGGTGTCTGATATTAGTGGAAACAAATGAAACGATATTTCCGGGTTTCTTCTTTTCAATGAATTGCACATAGGCACACAACAATATGTATTATACATTTTTCAATGATTACAATAAAACTTTAAAAACAAACTTCATACAAAACCAATACACAAAACGAAATGTTATCTGATGTGCACAAGTTCATGAAACGCTCACCAGATGGTAGGGTGCTTAGCTGCAAATCCCTATAATATACTGGACTTAGCAGCAATAAATGCTTGGATATTGCACAAGGAAACTACTGGCATAAATATACATAAGTAGAAAGAAATTTTTGTTTCAATTATCCGAAGAATTGGCAGCTGAAGATGGAAACATTTCAAATGAAATGTCTACCCTAATATCTACTGAAATGTCTGATTCACGTAAATCTTGTCAAATAGGACTTTGTAACAAAAACAAAACGAATTCTATTTGTTCTGAATGCAAGAAATATGTTTGTGGAAAATGTATTTTAACAAAAAGACCGATCTGCAAATAATATGTTTTATAATTAAAATAAATTTTTTAGATTAAGAAGTTAAAAAGTTAACTGTTTTGATTATTTTTATCACTTTTAATAAAGAAACTTATAATTTACTATATTACATGTGTTTTTATTCATTTAAAGGTTAAAAAATAGAATTTTTAAAATACTCGTCAAATTGACGGGCGTGGTATAGTTAGGTATACATTCATCGTCGGTAGTTCTAGTGTTAAATACAATGTATTGAAATACTAGGGACAGATATGGACAAAAAAAAATAGCACCTTTTTAATCTATGGTCTATTTCAAATTAAAAAAAAGTAGATAGCGATAGATTTTTTAATAATCACCAATGTAATTATATTGTTTAACAATGTTGTCGTTGTAGTGTTGGGTTAGTCCTGTATACAACGCTACGAACATTAAATAAATAAAATAAATAAATAAATAAATAAATAATTAAATATAAACTTAGCACAATTAAACAATATTTATAAATTGGTTACTATGGTCTATTTCAAAGTAGAAAAAAGTAGATAGCGCTGCGAACCGAGTACGATTTAAACTGGACAAATACAGTATAGCGGGAAATTTAAAATAAGTTACAACGGCATGGGCGTAGCAACTGGGTTAGCAAATGATTTTTTTTAATACAAAAAAGATTAATAAGATATTGAAATAAACCAGGCAGATAATACACTTTTATTTATACGACGTTATTTATACGACATAAATTCAGTTTAATGGGAAATTTGAAAAAGTTAAAAAAATATTAATTTTAAAAATTATGTACTATATATAAAAAGAGAGATTTGGCTAAAAGAGTTTAAATAAAGCAATAAAACAAACAATATATCTTCAGAGCTAAAGTTTCTTATTTAAATAATTATTGTAAATAAAAATATATGTATATATGAAGGTCTAAAAATTATATCAATAACTTCTTCTTCGGGCACAATCATCTGGGCTGTCTTTTGGCCTCACATTAGTCCTCTCTCTTGATCTGTTAATTGTCAAGTGTCAAAAAATATTTATATGTCAGATAACCTAAAAGATATATAACTGCGTAAAAACAAATTACATGGAGAATTTTTTCCATAAAATCTACGCCAAGAATATAAATAAAAGTCTAAATATGTAAATAATAACAAAATATATGAAAAAAATTAAATAATATAAATAATATATATTTCCAATGTACGACACTGAACATCTGTCAACTTGGACTAAAAACAAGATTTTTACAGTGTAATAGGGATGACGTTCTAAGCCAATCCGAAGCAAGGACAAACAGCTCCTATCTTCTTACACACATTTTTCTACTTCGAAATAGACCACAGTGCGAATATTTTTTCTAAAATTTATTTGTTTAAATCAAGTTTTCTAATTATGACATCTGTCAAACATTAACTACAGTCACTGGATTATACTAAGTTTTCGGTTTTCGAAAGCTTCAACAGTTTCTTGAGGAGTTGAAAATCACTGTCCACGCATTTTTTGTTTGACATTGGGGAACAAAAAAAAAGTCGGGGATAAATCAGGTGAATACGGGCAATGAGACATTAATTCGATGTTTTTCTCCTTCAAATAATCAATTGTTTGACGTGCTGTGTGGGAGCTTGCATTGTCATGATGAAGAATGATGCGACGTTTTTGGCTGTTCCTGATTTTGTTGATGACTTCTGGCAAACAAATTGTTGTATACCATTCAGCATTAACTGTTCTCCGATCCAGTACAACCGAAGAAACAAGCGATCATTTTTTTGGAAGTGCTTCGTGAACGAACAACTTTTGTGGTTTTCGGTTCATCTTGGAAATTTTGATCAAAAATTTTTTGACTCCGATTTTAGCCAAAATATATTTTTGATCTAATTTTGGGATGAGGATTATGAAAAAAATATTTAAAAAATTCATCCTTTCTTAGTTTTTGAGCTAGTAATAATTTGGCTCAGTTTTTTGCCTATAACTCCAAAACTTTTGCCCAAACTTCAAAATGGACCAAATTTTGTTGATCTATGACCAAAAATACATATTTGTACCAATTTTCAATAAAATCGGAGACAAAAAATTTTTGCTCGAAAATCGAAAAAATCGTAAGGGGTACCCCTTACGATTTTTGGCCATTTTCCAGGGTTTTGGATTACTGCCCATACAAAACTTAATAATTGGTTTGTTAAATCCCAATTTTTTTTTTAGACTAAACAATGTAGTAGAATTTTAAAAATTCAAACCGCAGATTTCTATCCCTAACCATTTTTTAGTTAGGATTTATCAAAATTTTCAAAAAATTTAAAAAAAAAACAAAAATTTTCAAAATTTTTTTTTGTCTCAAAATATGTTTACAAGTCAATTAGGACCTCAGGATTTCAAAAATTTCAACCGCAGGTCTTTATCTCATTTCGTTTTTGAGATACGTCCATGCAAATATGAAAATTTCTATAAATCATGCCATATTAAAATTTATCATAATTTTAAAATACGCAAAACGAATAAGGCCTCAATTTTTTTATAGACTACATAACTTACGAGGAATCCAAAAATTTAAACCCCAGGTCGTTTTATCTAACTGTTTTTGAGTTCTGATTTTTTTTTAAATTCACAATTTTCACAAATAATGTAAATTATGCCATTAAAAAAATGCCGTAATCTCAAAATGCGTTACACAGTTAAAGCCCAAAATTATTTCTAGACTAAATAAATTATGGAGAACCCAAAAATTTGAACCGCAAGTCGCTATCTCTAACCGTTTTCGAGTCGTGATTTTTTTAATTCAAAATTTTCAAAAATAATGTAAATTATGCCATTAAAAAAAATGCCGTAATTTCAAAACGCGTTACACAGTTAAAGCCCTAAATTATTTCTAGGCTAAATAAACTACGAATAATCCAAAAATTTGAACCACAGGTCGCTTTCTCTAACCGTTTTTGAGTAGTGATTTTTTTTAATTCACAATTTTCACAAATAATGTAAATTAAGCCATTAAAAAAATTTCGTAATCTCAAAACGCGTTAAACGATTAAAGCCCCAAATTGTTTCTAGGCTAAATAAACTACGAATAATCCAAAAATTTGAACCACAGGTCGCTTTCTCTAACCGTTTTTGAGTAGTGATTTTTTTAATTCATAATTTTCACAAATAATGTAAATTATGTCATTAATAAAATGTTTTAATCTCAAAACGCGTTAAACGATTAAAGTCCCAAATTATTTCTAGGCTAAATAAACTACGGAGAATCCAAAAATTCTAACCGGAGGTCGCTGTCTCTAACCGTTTTTGAGTACTTTTTTTTAATTTGAAAATTTATAATATTATTCAATATATTATTTTGTTCCTATTAGTAGACAACTTATTTAGCAGCAGTGTGTTTTAAAGTAAATTATATTTTCAAAAACTAGATATACGCCTGTAGATTATGCAATTATAACTACAGTGAAGACCACTAGTTAGTAGATATTCAACCACTAGCTCAGTGTTTCTCAACAGGTGGTCCGCGGACCACCAGTGGTCCCCAGAAAAATCTTAGTGGTCCGCGAAAGTTTTTTGCAATTTTTTATGTTATTTTTTATGCACATTTTTTATGTAAATAATTTAAATTTTGTTTATTTTCTGTAAACTTTCTGTGATTTTCTACAAATAAAATAAATGTATTTAATAGCCCATTAAATATATCTGTTTTCTTGCAAAAAATGAACGAACAATTATTATTAGTGGTCCGCGTTAGAAAATTATATATTATACTGGTCCGTGGTGCATTTTTGGTTGAGAAACACTGCACTAGCTCATGTACCAGTACCAATGAGGTAGTATAACATAGAAACTGAACGACGACGAGTTGTTATGAAGCCAACACATCTTTAGGCGGGGAAATCTTTTATCTCGATCATATTGTATAGCAATGCTTCAGACACTTTCTAAATTTAAAACAGGCAGATATTACATCATTTATTCCATGATAAATTAAAATTTATCTGACAAATTATAAAGATGTATATCTATAATCAATACTGGGTAAAATACTTTTCTGATGTATTCCAAGTACTGAATAGAAATACTTTTCTTGAAGAAAAAACTATATGTAACATTTTAATTAAACATTACTTTTTAGTATTTAAAATACTACGTAGTTGAAATACAGTTCGCAACTCTCAAAATGCAATTTACGGCAATATTATTAAAAGTTGAAATATGATGAAAAGGTAAAATAGTAAAATAGAAAAAATAACACAACAAAACAATCATAAACACAATACTGGGCCGGCGTTTTTCTTAGCAATAGCTGAATAAAATAAATGTAAATTAGACAACTTGTTATACTTCTAGGGGGTGAATCCCCCTTCCGTCTCCACAGGGTCTTGGCTTCATAACAAACAATGCTAATACCCTTTTCACTCTAGAACTTTAAGATCGGATGTTAAAGTGAATGTGTCTTTAAACGCTAATGTGAAACCGTATGGCCTCGTCTAAATACAAGCGATGTTTAAGACAAAGATCTGCGTCTTAAACATCGTCCGCATTGCCAACTTAATTTCTATTATAAAAAAATACTCCTTGAATTTGTGCTGTCAACATTTTATATTATCATAAACAAGAATACTGTATTATATCGACGTTATAAGAAGTTTATACTTATTGTTATAATAAAATTATTTATTTTAATAATGTGTTTAATAAAATACAGAGCTACAATAATTGAGATAAAATGTATCGACTTAAATGTTAATACAGGTGTAATATATTCTTTATTGCAGTGTCTTTATTGTAGAATGAAATGAAATATTCTTAATTGTTTATAATAATTCAAAATGTGCGTCTGCGCAGACAGTTCAAAACTGGTAATTTCATGACGGTAACTTAAGGACAAAATTACTGTAGCTGATGACAGCACCAGAGATTTAAACATCAAGTGTGAAAGCAAACCGATGTTAAACATCGGTGAACTTTAAGTTCACTCGTCTTAAAGATCTAGTGTGAAAAGGGTATGAGGCATAGAGCGTGCTGTGTCTATTTATATGACATCAAAGACCAGTACTCTCTGTTTTGAAGTAACCAACTTAACTTATACCCTTTTCACACTAGATCTTTAAGATCGGATGTTTAAGTGAATGTATCTTTAAACGCTAATGTGAAACCGTACGGCCTCGTCTAAACACGACCGATGTTTAAGACAGAGATCTGCGTCTTAAACTTCGCCCGCATTGCCAACTTAATTCCCATTATAAAAAAAATACTCCTTGAATTTGTGCTTCTCTTCTTTTATCTATGTTCAGCTGTTATCATTTTATATATCGAGGTTATGAGATGATTATTTGCGTTATTATTTAAATAAATATAAAAAATAAACTTCTCCTAACCTCGATATACAAAATAATGACAGAATAAATTCAAACGATATGAAATTATGTTGGCAATACATACTAGCTTTACATGGAGATTTCTTCTTCAAATTAAACATCAAGTGTGAAAGCAAACCAATATTAAACATCGATGAAGTTTAAGTTCAATCGTCTTAAAGATCTAGTGTGAAAAGGGTATAAGAATGCTTGGTATATTATTTAGGAATTTCAGTATAATAATTATATGTTATGAAATTATTACTTTTGGTACAAAAT